>QRFJ01001061.1:419305-452935 GCA_006176705.1 Cocos nucifera
TTTCTAGTGTACTAATAAATTGCAAAGAAATCTAATCCCCCATTTTATGAGAGTAGTATCTTTACATAATCATATTATACTATTTTTCATACGGTTAAATTAAATAATAAGCCTGTATTTATTGTAGAGAGCATAGAGTATTATTATTGTTAATAAAATAATAGAAGATATCGAGGGGACGACATAGAAGGGAGTCGAGCTATGGTTCAAAACTGTAGTAAGATAATAATAGTTTTATTTCAATTTTTTATTAATTATAATTGTGTACATAGCTAATTTTATTTTAACTTATGTGTATGTTGTGTAAATGATATATTATGATATCATAATAAAGAAGAATGTAAATCAGAGGAATTATTATGATTCTTGGCATCCACCTTGATCTAGAATTTCTTTATAGCTCTATATTGTTAGTGTTATGAGATTTTATATAAGAAAGCATTGATATGCAGCAGCGGACTCAAAAATAGTGGAATTTTGAATATTAGGAACTAATGCGACGATAATGAGGATTGAATATTATGTATTTCCCATTTTTCAATATTATATAGTTAAGATATGGGGTCAAAAATGATTTATTTATCTATTTTAATTATCAATGATGGAATTTAGGCAATAATAGATGGATATTCATAAAGATGCATTACTTCATAAGCATCAACCTTTGTGAGAACATGGTATCAATCGATCCTTTCATACTCGCTAGTCGGCAAATAGAGGTTATTATACCTAAAAGATATAATATATTAAAGATGAAATAGCATATTGTACAAAACAATTGCACCAAGGAATGTTTATATATAGAGTTTCATTCTGAAGAAATAGTTTGAGGTTTCTTTCAGGGAGGAACAGAATACTACGGACTTGGGACAGTACAGTATCGACATTGGAAACACATCTTCCTGGCTGGGATGACATGCAACCTAATAATATTGATATTAGCAAAATTAAACTCTGAACGTGTTAGAGGATCATGATGACAGTGATGATAACTTCATAAATGATGAAGAGGAAGATTATACATTGATGGATTATGATGATGAAGATGTCGATAATCCTCCTGAATGAAGATACAGATTTGATTGATAATATATAATATTTTTAAGAAAAACTCATTTCTTAAATTTCATATATCATTTAGTATTGATATAATTTTTATTAATATTATATATCTCTAATATATTGTTTGATATAGATATGCACCAAAGACGATTCCAAAGGCTTACATGAGGAGAAGCCGGTGCATCGCTTCTTCTGATGACAGATGTCCACACTAGCTAATCCAATTGATTTTACATATTATAATTTTTTATATTTAATTTTTTATTATTTATAAATAATTAATTTTAAGTTTTGCCCTAGGAGGATGATTTGATGGAGAAACCGACATGGAGATGTCGGTGCCTCTTCATCATCTCAGCCGCACACTACTAGTGAAGCAGGCACATCATTCCTATCATATGTTATTTTTTTGTGTATATTATTACTTTAAGTTTTTATATGATAAATAATTGATTTTAAGCATTATATTTTATTGTAGCTACGATACAATGATTAGGCGGAAACGTGGAGCTGCCAGAAATGAGAAGTTGGAGGAAATGGAGGAGGGCACATTCTGAGGAGAGGATGATGATGTCATCCACAGAATATATCATGCCAGTAGAGCGCCATATCAAGGATCCATACATGTGCGAGGTAGTATTATTACCATTCGTATGCTCTTTCTTGAAGCTGACTGATTGGCACAGAGTTACGAGACCACAGCAACAGATCCTTCTCGATCATTTGCAGGTAACTAAATATAATTTTAAAATAATATGACACTTTTATTTTTTTTGATAAATCTCATATATTGTATTTATTTTTGCAGTATAATTTTGATATTCAGAAGATTGATACCCCGCGTGTGGGGAGGCTATCCTTCGGCATATGGGTGATTGCTCAAAGGATTCAGATATAAGCTCCATATCCACTAGAAAAAAGGTTTTTAGGCACGTAGGGCGGTGGCAGCACGTGAAACACCGCACATGAGTGTATCACGTTCCGACTAGGATCTTCTCTGCATTTAGATACGAGGATCCTGCATATCAGATATAATTATTATGTATAATAAAATTATTGATATTGAATTGATATGTTATTATTAATATATTCACTAATATCTTCATTACATTTGTTTATTAGGCTACTATGACAAGGCCTCATAGAGCAGTGCAGGCTCACGATGATGCATTGCGGTGGATCAAAATTCATTTGCACAGTATCAGTATGAGCTTATAGTAAGTAACATAATACATCTTTAATGATTTGTTAGAGTATATCTGTATCAATATACTTACATTTCATAAATTTTAGAGGGACATCGAGATAGGACAGCTACCTGGGTGATTGACGTCTCATCGAGGAACCATCGTTGGATGACAGGCGAGTGGCTTCCAGGATAGGGAGAGACATGTGAGTTTTAAGTGATTAAGTTATGTTTCAATTTATTATAAAGTTTTAGACTTTTGGTTATATTTATTTTTTTCTTTAATTAGGACCGTATGATGAGATACGATCCCATCCCACTGAGGCTTTACCCATCCATAGATGACGATATCTATGATGAGGTGCTTGGTAGGAGATTAACTATGTTAGAGATTGGGATATGAAGTTATACCCTAGCTCCTCTCGAGTAGCACATGTTTCTTTGTGATGCGTCTACATGAGGTGGAGAGGAGGCATGTTGAGACCGAGAAAGACATCAGAGGAGATAGCAGACCTACGGTGGGCCAATGCCAGCTTTCATCCCAGCTTCAGGCATTTTGAGACGAAGCTCGATGAGTTATGTCGCCGTATGCCTTACCCACCGACTTTCGATGTTTCTGCTGATGCTTAGATCAGGACTCCGCTAATGATGATGATGATGCCTCCCTCGATATTATTTTTATATTTTTTTAATTAATATATTTTTAACATTTATATCAGATAATTAGTTTGCTAACTTAATCTTTTAATTTAATACAGGTTTATGATATGTCACCATTGATACGGAGTTTTATTTTATTTTTGTATTTTTTTTAAAGAACATATAGTATATACGATATTTTGTATATGTACATATTTTTTATATGAATTTTATTGGATATTTAAATAAATGAATTTGATTTTGGGATGCATTTATTTGTTATGTGTTATTATATCTTATGTTATCCATTATGTGGATGTCTAAGGTTTTAAAAAATTTATATAATAAAAATTATTTTTTTCTTTTAAAAATATTTACCAACACAAAAAAAAAGTAGATAAAGATAAATAGCAACGATACTTAGCATTGACAAATAAGAATAACCATCGTCATTCCATGCTACTTTTGCTTGCTTAATAATTATCACGTAATTAAGCATCGCTAAATATTTACGATGCAAATTAACGTAAGCAAATTCAATATAAATAGTTGTCAAAAGTATCCAGCATGCACCTTTGGCCATGCTTTACTATTACAATGTAAATTACGTCGTCAAATATTTTCCAACATAACATAAGCATGGTAAAAATATGTTTACCAACAAAAGTTTTCATCCGTAAAATTATTTTTGTCGATGCTTATTTTATGTAGGTAAAATATTAGCGATGATAAATTAACATCGATAAATATTTTTTTTTCAATGACTATTTTGCATAGGTAATTAATTTCCAATGTTTAATTAAACATCGGTGAATCATATTTTTGTTGATGTAAATTTTTAAACGTTAGCAAATGGAATCAACGATGGCACTTTTGCCGATATTTTTTTTTTGATGCATTTTATGTTGGTAGATGTATTTACGATACTTTTGCAAGATTTAGCTACATTTTGTTTATGTAGCTAATTATCTTTTTTATTATAGTATTTACATAATATTCGTAATATCTAAAATCCTAGGATCTTCGGCAAGAACGATTTTACCCCCAACACTGGGTATAAACGTTTCCATGATATTAATTTAGCTACATTTTTGAAAAATATCAAGAAATTATATTTTGTCCCTCATTTATGCTAAAATACTGAAATAAATTTATAGAATTATTATTTGGCCAGTCAATAAATGAGAAATACTATGTTTTGCTAATATAAAATAAAAATATCGACTATAAGAAGCACAATTTTATGCACATTCAAAAAAAAAAAGTGCAATTGTTTGTCCATGATCTCTTCTCTGAATAAGATTTACTTTGATTCAATCTCTGCCTTAATGGTGTTATGCCTTGTCCCAGAAATCCAAACTGGAGGTGTGACAAACGGCCATACATCCTTAGGGTTTAAGCAAATAGGACATGCAAGACCTACCTTCATATTCATATGTATTCATATCAATTTCAAGCAGTGGTATAATTGTAAACTTCTAATTCATTTATTCAATAAAAATGGTTCACAAGGTTTAATGAGAATAAAGAAGCATTTATTCTAGAAACAAAATAAACATAATGCAACTATGGTCCTATGCTCCTCATTGCTCCCTAAGCTCCATATGTTCTTCTGGATCTAAAAAACAAAAGAATATAGAAATGAGCTTTATGAGCTTAGTAAGTTACCAGAACCTCTAATTCAATTAAGTATTTTATTTAAAAATTAAATTTTCAATTTGCATGATTACTCCATAAAAAGATTTCAATAAATATAGAAGCATGCCATATCAATTAATATAGATTTAAAATATATAATTATTTAAACTAATTTTTTTAAATAATCAAGAGTCGACCTTCCACTCTCACTTTCTTAGTTTCTCTGACTATGGCTACAATTAGCCCATAGCTAGCCACGAAAGAGATCAGATCTTAACTACAACATACCATCCATTGGTTATGTGTTAGTAATCGTTCCATTGGAGGTTCAGAAGAAAAACTAGCTCTAATATCATACGGAGTTATATACTTCTAATAGTATATACCAGAGATCAATCTTGCCTGGCTAGATTCGAAAGAAAACTAGCTCTTGGCTATAATACACTATTAGTCAATGTGAACTAGTGATCACCCCACTGGAGGACTAAAGAGTAGTGGAATCAACAAGTAATATGGAGAATATAATTCATGTGCAAATATATCAAGTAAATTCAACATGATAGATCAGAAGCATTTTTATATAGAATATATACTATACTTAATTTAAACAAAAATTCATAGCATTAAAATAATTAAACAACCATGGGTAGAGGTAACTTACAATACTTAATCTAGATTTTCATGAAACTTCATCAATCCCTTAACCAAAATATAAAATAATTAATCAACCTATTAGACTTCTAAAAAGCAGTAGATGACCAAATTTATCTCAAGTTCTAATTTGCCAAATTTGGTTTATCACCGTAGGACCTTGATTAGCCCTAGAATCTAATGATTATCAAAATAGAGTTCATGGTTATGTAAATGCAAAGAAATTAGGTCACGATCATACTTCCTTAAATCTAGATTAGTGGTTCCACTTGATTAATTTAAAGTTTTTAAATTAGATTTAATTTATAAATTAAAAAAAATTAACCTAATTAAAAAATCAGACTGAATCTAGGTAAACCAATAGATATAGAGGTAGAGAGAGAAAGAACTAGTCTGGATTGGATTTGAGTCAAGGTTCTATAAGTTACATAGATCAGAGAAGGGAGACTAACATACTGATAGAGGAAAAAATATATTTATAGAATTAATTAAATAATTAAATAATGAGAAAATGGGAAGAAAATGGAGGGAAAAGAAGAGAACAAGAGGAAAGAGGAGAGAAGGAGGAGGAGAAAGAGCCTTGCTGGTCAGCTAGCTGTGGCAATGGGGTGGGTCACTGGCTAGCTAAGGCTATTGGCGGTAGCGGTGGTGGCCACAAAAAAGAGTGGCCAAATCCAAGAAAAATCAGCTAAGAACCGAGTGTATAGATTGGCTAGAATAGAAGGAAAATTGACTCGAATCGCAGGAAAAAAAATATAAGAGTGAGAAAAAGACTCACCGGTGATCAATAGAGATAGAATCCTGATCGACGGTGGTGGATTTAATAGTGGCTCAAAATGCACAAATCTAGATTAAAATAGAGGAAGGATTGGTTTTAGAGAGAGGAGGGAGGGTTTTTGGATGGCTAGGCTTGGCTATGGGATTCATTAGTTGCCAGAGAAGAGGAAAAAGAGAGAGAAGAGCTCGATGAAACTGAGAGCCGGGGTGGAGGGGTTTTAAATAGAGAAGGCCATGAGAGAGATAAGGTCGGTTGTTCACAGTCTGCAACTATTAGGACAAAAATTATGACTACTCTTTCTAATTGCTTGAATGCGTACATACTTACAAACGTCTACTCGTTGACTTTAGATCAGATTTTAGCACTTTCACACCAAATGCCTAGATATACATATATCATACAAAATTTAACCTAATTGTATAATCAAATTTCAACTCCATATAGTGGATCCAAAAATAATTATTCACTAAGTCACATATCAAACAGTAATCAAATTTTTATTAGGCTATTTGGGTAAGTTTTGCCGATTATCGTTATAACTTATGAATTCATAATTGGATTGTTGGTGGTGGAATGGAGTCCACTCGTATGTTATTTATCACTGGTTTACGGAATATATAAAATAAATTATAAGATAAATTTATAAGTACCAGAGCAAATCCATTCATGTGTTCCTGCGGTGGTTGGATTTTCGGGCTTTCAAGGTGGATTGACCTAAACTCAAACCTCAGCAAATAATTTTTGGGGTTTAAACTTAGGACTAAAGTGCCATGTAACATATTATCAGCTTATACAACCTTGCACCCAACCCCAAGATTTTGAATCGGTTCCGGTCAGCTAGCATGCCATCGACCCCAATCAACGGCCCCTACCTGCATGCACTTCAAGACAAGGCCTACGAACTCTAGGTGCATCCAACCGCAATTGATCAATTATTGTCCTTTTGACACTGAAACCTTAGATCAATCGTAAGCAGGCAATTTAGCCCCCGGTTTCCTGGAAACCGCGGGGCCCAGTAGGGAAAACAAGCAACAGCTCACCCCCGGTTTCCTCCCATCGCTCCTGTTCTTATCCCTTGTTTGTGATGGCTTTATATGTCAGCCGCTTCCTCCCCACTTAATCGGCAAACTCAGCAAATTACTCTTCTTGCTTCAACATTTTCGCACACGGTATCAGAGAAAGGGAAAGAGAAAGAGATGGCCTCAGCGGGGAGGGTTTCTTTGATTGTGGCAGCAAGCGTGGGGGCAGTGGAAGCTCTCAAGGATCAAGCGGGGCTTTGCCGATGGAACTATGCCCTCGGGTCTCTCCAACAGCGAGCCAAGAGTAACATGGGATCGTTGGCTCAGACAAGAAGGATGTCTTCCTCTTCCTCTAACATTGAAAGGATGAAAAGAAGGGAAGGGATCGATGCGAAAGCCAAACGCTCTGAGGAGTCACTTAGGAAAGTCATGTACTTGAGCTGTTGGGGTCCCAATTAGAGAATTCTGGAAGCTGATTTCGGTTGGGTTTCCGTGCTTCTCCAATTTTGGGACATGTAATTGTAAATTTAAGTGCATGTAAAAATTTTGGAATTGGTCATCATTTTCGTTCTTCTGTTGCTTTGAGTGCATTCTGAGATTATATCATCTTTGGATTTTGCTGTGACGAGGAAGGAAAATTAATTTTAATCAAAAAAAATGAAAATTAACTTCCTTACAAGGCTAATACTTTGTAGAAAATGAAATAGAAATAATGGAATGATTGGATATTGGATTACAAAAATAAAAGAAGAAAATTGTTTCTTTTTGTTTAAAAAAGAAAAAAGAAAAAAAAGACATAGTTAGGACCCTATCGATGAACAAATGCCCATCTGCATGCTGCAACGGGTTAGGGATTCCTTTCTCCTCATACAATATAATAATCTAACGCTGTTCCTCTTGCTGGAGATGGCTTGATTATCTCGCCCACCTAATGAAAATTTTTCGATGGGTACAGGATTTGAAAAAATATTGTATTCAGAGATTGAGGTAAGAGAGAGAAGAGAGAAGAGAGATGAGAGAGAGTTGGTGTTTTCGGTTGGCCAAGTTGAGATGTTTTTTTCTTTGACTTGGAAATAAGGTGGCATTTCACCATCTAACATTTGGAACTTTTCATTCTTTTTGAATGGAAAAAACGCCAAAAAATATTACAAATAAATCAATTTTTGAAATGCATCTGAATCTATACAGAATAAATTTATTAAAAATAAATAATTAAATAATTGTTCTGTGTGGGGTTTGTTTAAATGGAGTAAATTTTTAAGTAGACATAATACCACATTTGAAAAATTACAAGTCCCTTGGCTCTTTAATATATCTGTTCTACTAAAAAAAATTATAAATTATATCCATGCTTTAGATGCACATGCTTGGGCCAAGCCTTGACAGTGAGGCATTTATGATTTTTAAGATAAATTATATAAATATTTTTTTAACTTTGGTATAATTTTACTTATATTTTTTTTATTTTAAAAATATCAAATTAATCTTTTAAATTTTTAAAATATTTTAAAATATAAATATTCTTTTAATTTTGATTTAATTTTACTTATATTTTGTTGATTTTAAAAAAATATCAAATTAATCCTTCAAATTTTTAAAATATTTTAAAATAATCCTATCGTTCACTTAATAATAAATGATTTAGCTTTTTATTTTAATAAATAAAAATATCTTTTATTCATATAGGAGAGATCACTGACAAAAGAGATGGAGATCGAGAAAGCCACCATGAAAGGAGAGGATGGAATTGCGAAGGTCAATATAGAGGGGGAGAACGGGTGTTAAAAGCCTCATAGATGAGATTGAAAGAGGAGTAAGGAGAAAGGAGAGCGAAAAAGAAAGATCATCGATGAGAAAAAGATAGAGGTGGGTAAAGCCGCCATGGTGGGGAGCAGCTCATGGACGAATTTGGTGGAGGATGATGAAAAGAAGAAATGGATGAGAAGAAAAGAAGAGTGCCAGCAAAGAAGAGATGGAGATAGAGGAAGCACCATAAAAGAGGAGGGCTTATTGACGAGCTTACAGAAGGAGAAAAAGTAGATGAAAAGAAATAGAAGGAAAGGGAAAAGCAGTCGCCGATCAGGAATGAGGTAGGTGGAGGGGGAGGGCTCATGGGTGGATTTAGAGGAGGAGGGTGAAGAGGAGAAATGGGTAAGAAAGAAATGATGGAGGAAAAAAAAAGATTCTAAAGGCTATCGTATAGGTAGTTCATCATAAACTACCATATGCATAAACTACAAAATACCTTGGCTGAGCTTATGAATATATTGGTCACTGCTGAGCTTTTCATGAAAGATTCCAAAGGCTCAGTGCTTGCTGTGGAGTAGAATTTTTCCAAGAGAAAGTCTTTTGAAAAGAAGAAGAAGATCATGAAGAAGCAGAAGATGGAAGGTGGGAAGAAGAAGAAGGCAGAGTCGAAGAAGAAAGCCAGTGACAAGAAAAAATATTTTCATTGCAATACTGACGGCTATTGGAAGTGGAACTATCCTTTATACCTGGCCATCTTGAAGAATAAGAAGGAGGCGATGGTGATCATAAGGTATGTAAGCTGCAAAGATCCATATATGAACTTAAGCAAACATCTCAGAGTTGGAATGCTCATTTCAATGATGTAATCAAATCATTTGATTTCATCAAAAAAGAGAAGAAGTCCTGTATTTTCAAAAAGATCAGTGAGAGTGCTATTATCTTTCTCGTACTGTATGTGGATGACATCCTCCTAATTGAAAATGATATTTTCATGTTGATTACAGTTAAAATATGGTTGTCTAAGAAATTCTCTATGAAAGATCTAAGAGAAGCATCATTTATTCTGAAAATTAAAGTCTATAGAGATAAACCGAATAGGATGCTAGGACTTTCACAAAAATGTACATAGAGGAGCTGCTAAAGGGGTTTAGCATGAAAAACTCTAAAAGAGGTTTAGTATCCTTTAGACATGGCATTCATCTCTCCAAAAAGATGTGTCCTAGCACACTTCGGCAATAGGAAGCCTCATGTATGCCATGCTATGTACACGATCTGATATTGCCCATGCTATAAGTATCACGAGCAGGTATCAGTCGAATCCAGATGAAGAACATTGAATTTCTGTAAAATGTATCCTTAAGTACTTGAGAAGAACTAAGGATATCTTTCTAGTCTTTGGTAATGGAGAACTCCAGGTCCAGGGATATACAGACTCAGATTTTATGTCCGACGTAGATGATCGAAAGTCGAAATCTGAAAGTTTGTTTATATGCAATGATGGAGCTGTCAGTTGGAAGAGTTTCAAGTGGACGGTGATAACAGACTCCACCATAGAAGCAGAATGCATCGCTGCATCGAAAGATATGAAGAAGGTGTTCTGGTACAAGAAGTTAATCACAGAGCTCGAAGTGATGCCATCAGATGCTGTCCCACTATACTGCGACAACAATAGTGCCATAGCCCTAGCTAAGAAGCCAAGATCTCATCAAAAATTTAAGTATATTGAGTGGCGATACCACCTCATCCACGATTATCTCGAGAAGGGATTACGTCGAGATCAAGAGAATCGATACTACAGATAATGCAACTAACCTACTAACAAAGCCATTGAGCCAGCAGAAGATCAAAGCTCATCTTGAGAAGATAAAATTTAGATTTATAGCTAATTAGCTTTAGATCAAGTGGGAGTTTGTTAGATGTGTGCCCTAGAAGCCAGATTGATTAAACACTTATAATACACTTCTAAGAATAATTTTATAATTTTAATTATAAATTAATAAAAAAATATTTTTTTATCATAGTGTGTATTTAAAGTATTTGTGATACATTCTTTGAGTTAATGAAATGATAATTCATATTTTCAAGAGTTGAAAATTTAAGACATGAATTTTTATAATTAACTCATAAACTGCTCTCTACCATAGGATCATCATGAGGATGATGATCGATCCAAAAGATTGGTGTACGATCGCTTCTTTAGCATAGATGAGTCTTAAGTCTATGGTGTGGAGACACCAGAGCGAAAGTATAGATACTCATTAGAAAATGAAAGCATTGAGCGTGACCACCTCGAGCAGTCATAAGAGAGTCTACCTTCTCATCGATGATAGGCTCGATACTGCAGTGGTGTGTCTAGTTCTTTGATCTGAGGTGCATCGATAGTTCACCTTGAGGTTATTATAGTTTGACTATACCATAACTCGATCTCCTAGTTATTCAAAATTCTGATGTGTATGTTGGCTATAGCATGTTCATTATACGAATTGGATTGCACCAATAGAGGATCTATCTATCTTGATAGATGAGGGGTAGTCCTATTATGATCATGAGATCCAGTCCTTAAGCCCATAGCCATAGCAGTGCGAAGATGATACAAAGAGTTACTATTAGGATTTCACATCGGACTTGAATCGAATGATTAATTCATATGACGAATATTGGGTTTATCGAGTTCACCTTAATCCTAATCCTGTCAGAACTCAAGATAGAATAACCCAATCACATAAGTAGCTGCACCAAGAGGTTTGCTTTTGGTTCTAATGGCTTGCCACTATATATTGCTAGGTGTCACTGATGGATTTTGGGAATAATTAGAATGATCTTGATAATCGATCATTCTAATTATGTAAATCGAAAAAGTTTTGATCCATCGAAAGATGTTTTGATGATGTCGATGATAGAGATCGTGACATATCTCATTACTATACGAAACTGAACCTAATTAGATCATACAAACAAGGATTTGGATCTAGATGTCATCAATTGGACTAATCCAGTTCAGTTGATTTGGATTAGATCCAATTAGGTTCAAGAAAATCGTGCTAGCACATGATTGAGCCTAATATTCTTTTTCTGTAATCATTCTGATTCGTCTCGGCTGATCCAAATCTATTCGGGCTCACTCAAGAACCTTATCTTTATGAGGATTTATGGTGCTCCCAAGCCTTCGGAGGCCACGAGAGGAGCCAGGGCATTGGCTCCGGAGATTCCAAGGGCTTGGTTGGTGCTTCGGAGATCTGGGATACAAGGTAAAGCAAGGAATCAAAGTCGGAGAATCAAGACTACAGAAAGAAGATTTTCTATAGGTAAGTCGGCTTAATCCAAAATTGGGTCGACTAAGTCTCAGTACACAAGCGAAATAGAGAGATGCATGTTTGGGACTGCTGGCACGATACAGAACTAGGCTGGCTGAGTTTTAGACTGAGCCGACCTAGTGGAACTTAGTCGGCTCAGTGCTAAGACTGAGCCGGCTTAATGCGCGGGCAGAGTTATGCGAGGATCTACTTTGGGCTAGGGTTTGGGTTGATCCTAGGGGTCTTAAGACCTAGTTTGGGAGGTCTTAAGGTGGCTAATTTATGTATATATTGCATCTAGATCCCGAGGATGAGAGCATGGAAGACATGGGTGTACATGGACTTGGTGAGTGCTTTCATGTATTGGATTAGCTGGAGAGTTTTTTAGTCGAGTCTAATGGCTATGTATAAATACATAAGTTGTATTAGGATTTCATTATATTATGAAATATAGACCTTTTCTCTCTTAACTCTCTTTTTTTCTTCTCTTTAGAGTTGCCACCCTAGGGTTCTTGAAGAAGCCCTAGAGAAGGGGGCATCTCCCTCAAGCCCAAGGAGAAAGGCACCCCATCATAGATCTAGGTGGAGGATCGGTGGTTTGCTGTCCATAGAGAATATCACAGATTTTTTCAGATTCGTGCTAAAAATTAAGAGCTTCTGCAATATGGTGGTAGGGCTTATGATGCCAAGGATGATTGGCATTCGAGCGATATCATGAAATATCAATTGGTATCAGAAAGAGGTAATGCCGGTTGATGTGCTTACATTTGGTATCAGAGCCTGATGGTGCATGGAAAGGAAGGAGAAGTTGTACAAGGTGAAATCAAAAATCTGCACAATGATTCCACGATATATCTCAAATCTATCTTATTATTGCTATGGTTTGGCTAACCGGGAGTAGCAAGTTGAAGGTGGAGGTTGAGAGGATTAATGGAAAGAGATTTTTTCAGGGTGGAAGGATTGAGTGCATGATTTTTTGATCGATCTTGGTGGAAAGACTGGGGTGTATGATGGTTATGTGATAGGCAGAAAGCATGGAGTGTTGTAGTAGCACTTCCCTGAAGATGTAGGACTGAGAGAGGCTCGGTGATGCAGCAACCGAAGAAGGTATCTTAGTAGAGAGCATCAGGATTCTCTAGGAAGATGGATAGTGTGGGGCTATTGAAGAGAGATTTTTCAAGGAATAATGATCGAAGAAAGGTTGAAGAAGCGACTATACATCCTTCGGTGTCAGAAAGACGAGAAAGTGGTCGAAGATGTATTCAGCGGTTCAATCAGAGCATGAATTTATGGAGTCCTTAGGAGTGATGGAGATGGATGATCTATGGAGGTCCAGCAGATCAAGATTGTGGCTGTAGAGCGACGTATAGATGAGTCAGGGAGCGCTGGAGTGCTGCAGTAGTACTTTCCTAGAGGCATGGGGCTGAGAGAGGCTCAACGGTGCAGCAATTGAGGAGTGTATCTCAGCAGATGGTGTCAGGAGCATCTCAAAAAGATCAGGAGTAGGTCTCAGGAAGAGCCAGAAGGTCTCAAAGAATGTCAGGAGGTCTCAGACAGTCGGAAGTATCATAGATCAAATTTTTTCTATAGGAGCACCAGGAAGAGTCGCGGTTCAGATGGAGGATGGTTCTCCGAGCGCAACTGAAGCGATGGTTGGTGTAGGGGCAGAAGAGAAGGACTATAATGAAATTTTCTAGGATTCAGTTGCTGGATTCAGAAGAGTTGGATGAGCTCTTGAGTTTTGAAAGTGCCCATGGGTTATGGAGGTATTCGAGACAGCTTCGAAGGGATCCATAGAGCATGGAGGGTTCGAAGGGGCAACGACGGTGTTCGAGGTACAGTGGCAGACCCAGTAGTGCAGCATTTGGTGGTTGGCCTCGGGGGACTCAGAGATAGAGTCAGCTTTTGCGGCATCAAGAGGACTTCAGTTTCAGGTGGAGCACCAGGTAGAGGTGGCTTCACTGGTGGAGGCAGCTGTGACATGGGTTCAGAGCAAGATGGTGCAGAGGGAGGACCTATATTCCAGCACCAGTGCCAGGGCTGTACAGATCTAGGTGGAGAGGATTATGCAGGAAGATAGGCGTGGCTCTAAGAGGACAGTGTCAGGTGAAGCATCAGGATATATGGCAAGTATCGGTAAAAAAATATTGCATGATCTTCAGGAAAGTCCAAAAAAAGTGATGCAACTGTTAAGCAGAAGAAATCCTATAATTTTAGGATGGTACAGAGGTACAAGACACAGATCTTCAGTGATGGAGGCGGTCATCCCAAAGGCCTTAAAAGTGCACAACAGCTGAAGAGGATTGACGGAGGCGATGTTTGCATAGGTACTGTCGAGTGCGCAGGAATAATGGGATCATGTAGGAGGGCATTGTCGAGAGATTTGCCAAGGCTTAGGACACTAAGGTGGAGATTGTGAGGATTTATGGTGCTCCCAAGCCTTGGGAGGCCATGCAAGGAGCCAAGGCATTGGCTTTGGAGATTCTAGGAGCTTGGTTGGTGCTTCGAAGATCTAGGACATAAGGTGAAGCAAGGAATCAAAGTCGGAGAATCAAGACTACAGAAAGAAATTTTTTTGCAGGTTAGTCGGCTTAGTCCAAAACTGAGTCTGCTAAGTCTCAGTGCATAGGCAAAATAGAGAGATGCACGTTCGGGACTGCTGGCATGGCATAGAACTAGGCCGGCTCAGTTTTAGACTGACCCGACCCAATGGAACTTAGCCAGCTCAATCAGCACTGAGCTGGCTCAATGCGTGGGCAGAGTTACGCGAGGGTCTATTTTGGACTAGGGTCTGGGTTGATCCTAGAGGTCTTAAGGCCTGATTTGAGAGGTCTTAAGGTGGCTAATTCATGTATGGATCGAGTCTAGATCCAGAGAATGAGAGCATGGGAGATATGGATGTACATGAGCTTGGTAGGTGCTTTCATGTATTGGGTTAACCGGAGAGTTTTTTGGTTGGGCCTAATAGCTATGTATAAATACATAGGTTGTATTAGGATTTCATTATACTATGGAATACAGACATTTTCTCCCTCAACTCTCTTCTTCTCTTCTCTCTAAAGTTGCCGCCCTAGAGTTCTTGAAGAAGCCCTAGAGAAGGGGGCGTCTCCCTCAAGCCCAAGGAGGGAGGCACCCCATCATAGATCTAGGTGAAGGATCGGTGGTTTACTATCCATAAAGAATGTCACAATTTTCTTCAGGTCCGTGCTAAAGATCAGGGGCTTCTGCGATATGGTATCGAAGCTTGTAATGCCAAGGATGATTGGCATTCAAGCGATATCATGGAACATCAATTGGTATCAGAGAGAGGTAATGCCGGTTGGTGTGCTTACAATCTTAGTCTAACTAAAGTTTATCCAGGTCAGAAAAATATTTCTTAATTCATCTGATGAATTTAAGACAATACTTATCAATTTCTGTCATCTACCATTTTCTAGTTTCGGACATTAGTCAACAATTAACCCTGGATACTTGGACATAGGGCCCTATGGCATGCACCCATTGGAGAGCACTTGGGGCTCTTGTCCCCCTACTAAAAGAAGAAAGAGAGAGGATGCACGTCACCCTAGGCATGCACCTCATGTGGATAAGATGGAGCTCCATATAGATGGAACTCTAGGGTAACTTGATGGCCTTGAACTCTTTGGCGCCAACTTCACTAGGCTTATCTAGTGTTGGAGCCAACTTTAGTGGATTTTTAAGGGACTTTATATGATATGATCAGATGACATCATCTCACCAATGAGATTTAGATTTGATCAAATAAAGGCCTCTGGTTGGCTGAGGTGATGTGGCACTGCATGGCACAATAAGGTCTATTTAAATCCTATCTGCACCTAGGATGAAGAGCTCTTAGCCCATCCACCACATCGCAAGGCTGCCCTTCTCTCTTTCATGCCTCCTTCTGATTCTCTCTCTCCCTTCTCCATGCCCAAAGTGTTGGGCACAAGTCCAAGAGTGGTACAAGGAAAATTGGCATCCAGATTAAAAGGAAGGCAGCACTGCTGAAAGAGAAGACTGCTGCTTCTTCAAAAAGAATTTTTGAAGAATCTTTAGATCAGATCCAGATCTGATCTTTGGAGTATTGATTCATTAGAAGAAGATCATCTAAATTCCTGTCCGAGTGGACTCTTAGTAGAGGCTAGGCACGTGTGTGGCTCGATCCAGAATCTCAGGAGCATCAAGATCATCATCAGGATAATCAGATTATCCTAATTAGATGCATCAGATGTTCCTTATTAATATTTAATATTTTGTATTTAATACCAGATCACTATGATTAGATTTGAGAACTCTTAGATTTGATCGGATCATAGAAATTTTTTTTAGAAAAATTTATGTCAAATCTAATTAGATCTGGACGATCTTGTGGCGAAAAATGAGATTTTTCTTCATTACATGTAGTAGCTTTAAGGCTTTTCTATGCTAGACTAGGAGCACAAAGTCTATAAGGCTTGTTTGATCCCTTTATGGGTTGAAGCAAGCTCTTAAGCAATGGTACAAAAAATTTGATTAGGTAGTCCTTTCCTTTGAATTTCAAATCAATAAATCTAATAATTATCTTTATCATAAATGAATTGATGATTGATTTATTCTTCTTTACCTTTATGCTGATGATATTTTGATTCTTGCTTCTGAACTTAACTTAATCAATAACATTATAAAATCTCCATCACATCATTTTGATATAAAAGATTTAGGTGATGCTGATCTAATTTTTGCCATGAAGATTATTTATACTTCTGATCTATCTATCCCAATCTCACTATACTTAAATAGTTATTAATAAATTTGAATATCCTAATTACTCTTCTGTGTCTACTTCTTATGATCCATCCAGAATATAGAAAAATCTATAAACTAAGAGAAGTATGTTCAGATCATCGAATCTCTAATGTATCTATCTAATCAGATTCGACCTTGATATTTCTTATGCCATTTTCAGACTTAGTTGATATACTAGTAATCCTAATGTAGTTTATTAGACTACTTTAAAAAGAGTATTTCCGATATCTTAAAGGTACTATAGATTATTTCTTATGTTTTGTGGGTTATTCAGATG
Source organism: Cocos nucifera (assembly GCA_006176705.1). NCBI lineage: Eukaryota > Viridiplantae > Streptophyta > Magnoliopsida > Arecales > Arecaceae > Cocos > Cocos nucifera. The sequence goes on from QRFJ01001061.1 coordinate 436,383, forward strand.
TACTTAAGGGACATAATAATTCTAATTGGATTTTTGATACACTAGATGTCAAGTCAACTTTTGACTATATTTTTCTTCTTGATGGGAGTGCTTGGCAATCTTTCCAAACAAACCATTTTAGCTAGAAGTACTATAGAGCAGAACTTATTGCCCTTGATTCTACCTATTTTAAAGCTGAATAGCTAAAAGAATCTATATACCAAAATTCTTTTAGTTTCTTCTCCTATTTCTCCCACATCTATTTATTATGATTCAAGAGTTGCAATAGATTTTTATACAAAAAAAGCTTATAAATACTAAAATAAATAGACATATTAAACTAAGACAAAAGTCCTATAAAAAGATAAGAAAATTCTTCAAGTTATTTCTATAAATCATATTACAACTAACCTTAATCTTATAGATTAATAAGACTTACAAAAATCTTAAATAGGACTAAGATCCTAGAGTCATCGAGAAAGATGGGGCTTAGCCTATAAAGGACCTTCTAGTAGTAAGAACCCAACCTTTGTAATAAGAGATCCTTTAAAGAAAGTTCAATATGGTAATAATAAGCTAATTGGCTAGTCAGAGAGCACATATGATTTATTTAATATAGGAGTTATAGGCTCCAATCCATTCTTATAATGATTAATGCTTCCTATATAATGGTTAGGAAGAGTTTATCTCTAAATAAAGTCAAAGAGATATTTCTCGAGATATGGCACTACACCCTTCTCTGGAGGTGCTTATCTATGTGAGGGTATCCATATTTGGCCTTGACTACGGATATAGGCAATCTCTAAAAATTTTTATGAAATAATAAATTAGATACCTATATATGGCCATTAATGTATAGACTTGTAACATGAGCTTCTGTATTATATGTGTAATAATAGAAATTTGAATCAAAAGAACATATAGTTTAAGATTTGGTTCACTTCATTTCATTCAGGTTGATACTATTAATATTAAGTGAAGTTAAGTTATGACTGTCACTTCACCTATTGCACAAATATATATCTAGCTAGCAGAAAATTATTTCACATTATTAAATTTTAAATTTTAATTATTTAAAAATTTTGAGTTTTGAAGGAAATTATTAGTATTTTGGAGGTAATTGAAAACTTAAAATTTTCCTCCTACCAATTTCCAACCAAACTCCTGAACCCTTTGAGTTGTTTAGTCCCATATTGTATAAAAAAAAGTTGAGAAGGGGTTTATGTTGAAAATCCTTCTCTTGGACTTTGTAGAGTTTTGGGCCAAACAACCACACGTGTGCATGTGGCCTAGCACGGCTGGCATTGTGCACGCAGTTATAGCATGGTGAGGCCCATATTTTATATTTTCTCAATTTTTTTTCTTTTTTACGACTGTTTGTTACCATTTAACTTTATTTAATTCAGGGTAAATACTATATTTTAACATTTCTTAACATTAATCATCTGATTAACATTTTGCTTGTTGGATGATTAACATTTTGCTTATTGGTTTTCGATCCGTTAACTGCTCAATATGGGTTTAATATTTTTTAACATTGGATTAGCCAGAATGGCTAGTTCTTGGGCCTACAAATTGGGCCCTTTGTTTGGAGTTCGGGTGTTAAAAAAAAACAAAGCTCTCCTCTCTTCTAATCTAATCCCTTCTTTGGTCATTTTATTCTCTCCTAAACCCTGTTTCAAGCTTTTTTTTGATCTGTTTCTTTGTTCTTTAGTCTGTTGGGTTGAAATTCTATCATTCTTTCCACGGTCAATTGTATCTTGGAGTGGAGTTTTTGAGTTTGATCCCGTATGAAGGTCAGAAATTGCCTTAGGATAGTATGCTGCACACCTTCGATCTATAATTTTTTTAATTAATTTTTAATATTAATTTAATAATTAAATTTAATTATATCATAATTGGCTTTTGTAAAACATAAATTTTCATTATGTATTCCCAATACTATCTTCACCAACTCAGTTGGACATTGTATCTCTTAGCCAATGTCTTGCTGGTTTCTCTCTTACCCACACCTTTTGAACTAGATCGCCTCTAAATTGGTCAATTAGCCTATGCTCATTTCATTGAGAGGCTGATTGAACCTTTGAACCTAGGTGCATTCCCACCATGATGCTTGGGAAATTAAAATATGATTCGACTATACATAACATTAAAAGCATCCTTTTCATACTTGGAGAACAAATTTTCTGTGATACATGGCAAATTTCTCAAATTAAAGTACAAAATAAATTATGATTGACCAAAAAGAATCCTACTAAGGTACATCTTTTTGCATAAGAGTTGTTCATTTACCTCTTTTTCGTATAAGTTATTCATTGAGTCCTATCTGATGTCTCTTAGAAATTTAATTCATAAATTTTATCAAGTCAGTCATTTGGATATTGGTCAAGTTGAAGGGGAAGAGGAAACTAAATTATTGCTGCCAGAAAGTCAAGGTGGCTCAGGCCATCAAACTGAAGTAAGGAGAGTGGGATAGATGGTTGTAGTTTAGCTGATCGAGATTTCTAGACCACATGTAGAAAACTCAATCGATCCCTATAGCCAAATCCTGTGCAACCACCAAAGATAGGAAAGTCCTCATACTATGGGGTTTCTCTAATGGTGGATCCTCCGATGTTTAAATCAATCTCTTATGGAGACAAATAGAGGATGTTCGAGCTTTTGAAGAGAGAGTTTAGTAGTGGAATTGAGTATGAGGTGAGGTAGACTGGAGCATGAAGATGGACGATAGAAGTTCAAAAGATGCTATACTGAGGGTAGAGTTTATAGATGGAATTAGAGTTGCTCAAAGCTTTATAGGGGAAGAGAGAGATAGATTTCAATTAGCCTAGAATCAATCTCCGAGAGAGGGCATGTAAAATAAGTCTTCACTTATTTGGAAGGTCCTAGGGAGTAGAGTTTTATTTGGAAGGTCCTAGGCACAAAAATGAAACACTTTCATGAGTAAAAATTAAGTGTTTTCTAATTACCCTTTTTTACATTGGAGACACTAGTATATATGGTTGCAAGTGCCAGCCAGGCTGCCGTCCCTTCCTCCAATTGCATCCAAAATACTGAGGGTAATAAGAAACACGACTGCGATAATATACACTATAGTCAGGTCACATCTGCTTGCAACACTGCAAGGAGCATTAGATTTTTTAGATTTTTTTTTTTTCCGATTGAACAATATAAATCATAAATAAAGGACTTTTAGTAATTTGAAGACATTTTAGGAAATTATCCTATTATTGTTACTAATCAAATGCTGTTTCTCCTACCTTTTATGATAGACAATAGGCACTCAAAGGTGTCCATTATTTGCCAAAAGAAGAAGAAGAAGAAGAAAAGAAGACAAACAAATGGAAAACAAAAGGCATCAAACATATGTGCATGTTTTCGTCCGATAATTACAGGAGAAAGGAAACATATTCTCTTTCAATCTAATTTCTTCATCAAAATCTCACTAGTATAAATACTATAATTTAGGGTATGTTTGGATGCTCGGACAAATTACTTCAAGATAAATCACAAGGCAACTAGATTTTTAAGAGAGATGGAAAATCATATGGTTCCAGATTTTAGAGTCCCAAAAAGAGCACTTCTGCTCTAAGGGTTTCTTTTTGGAGTTTATGAGCAAATATTTTTTTTTCTTTCTTTAGAAGTTGAAGTCTTTCCTTTTGAAATAAACTCTTTCCATCAATCCTAAGCTTTTCTGAACATTTTATCATAAATGGTACATTCAATGAATAACATATACAGGCCATTACAATTTTAGTGCGGGCAGCAAATCTTCACTAACCGAGGTTACTGTAAATCACTAAGAGCCAATTGGGAGGCAGGATAACCACGCAATAGGCAGAATAAGGCCCTTATTTTGTGATTATGCTGCCAAACAATAAAAGTGGCCATAAAAGTGCACAATTCTTTTTTAATGTTTTTAATAATATTGAACAACTTTCGTGGAGCCATTACTTGTGATTACAATAGAACAATGATTGAAAAAGGATAAATAACATCTTATTTTGTTAAATCAATCAAAGTTTACCAAATTAAAAGAACTAACAGGAAGGCCGACCATCTAGAGAAAAGAAAGGAGGAGAGCAATAGAACCATCACCCCAGGTCGATTTGCAGCAACTTGATGAATAAGTTCCACGGGAATTCCTCTCAGAGCAATAGAGAAGGTACCTAAAAGCCTTCTTAATTAAATTTGGTGAATTTGCAGGGGGTTTTCAGCCTTCTTTAAAAAATCCTAGATGGCGTAGATCAATCTGCTCGATCACCTTCCTGTTGAGATTGGTAGATATACATTGCACCAACATTGCTCCAAACAATCAAATGATGCCTTGGGAGGCAGGGCATTAGGATTCATCCTTCAAAAGACACTATTCTAGAGTTAATATCTTCATTACGGTGGCACTAAGTTTGATGGATGATTGCTTGCTTTGCCCAAATCAAATAGTTACCTTGGACTCATATTATGCCATCCAATGAGCAAAATAATGTGGCACAATTAAATTTATCGAGTGCATGACTCATGTGGCGACCGAAGTGCACTTAGAAACTCTCCGATTAGACCTCCTCTACTAAGAGAAGAGAAGAAGATCCGAGGCAGCTAACTTCCAAAGTCGATATCTCTCAGCTCAGCTCAGCCAGCTAGGCTATCTATCCGAGTTGAATAAAATTTTCTTGCAAAAGAAGCAGCTCGGTCCCTTTGTCTCGTATCTGCATGCGGCCTCAACAAGTCCATCACATGCCAAGCCGTCCTCAAAATTGTTATGCCATGTTAGCAGTTTATTAGAGTACGATCTTGAGTTTGTTGAGCTATGGTTTGTTATAGTTGCAGGATCCCAGCTATAAATAAATCTGAAGGCTCTTCACTAGAATGGTAATACAAAATCACCGTACTCGGGGGAGAGCCTGCCACTCCGTTCCTTTTTCCTCCTTTTGTTCACCTCCAAAATTCTCTCTAACTCAAGTAGCGGAGGGTCCAGATGGAGCCAGTTATGGTGAGCCTAACATATGTTGAGTTTAATCGTCATTAGTTTATGAAATACATAAAACAAATAATAAGATAAATTTATAAGCACCAAAGCATATCCATTCATGTGTTTCTGTGGTAGTTGGGTTTACAAACTGTCAAGATGGATTGACCTAAACTCAAACCTCAGCCAATAATTTTTTGGGCTTAAACTAGGGACTAAAGGGCCATGTAGCCTATTTTGAATCGGGTCTGGTCGACCCCCCCCTACCTTCACTTCAAGACAAGGCCTGTGAATCCTTGGTGCGGCCAACTGGAATTGATCCATTATTGCCCTTTTGATGCTGAAACCTTGGATCAACCGTAAACAAACGTCATAGCCCCCGGTAAACCGCGGGGCCCAGTAGGGAAAACAAGCGGCAGCTCATCCCCGGTTTTCTCAAATTTCTCCCATACTCGTCCCTTCTTTATCATGGCTTTATATGTCAACCTCTTCCTCCCCGCTCAGCCGGCAAACTCACCAAAACGGTCTTCTTGCTCCAGCCTTTTGGTTCGCGGTATCAGAGAAAGGGAAAGAGAAAGAGATGGCCTCTGCGAGGAGGGTTTCTTTGATTGTAGCAGCAAGCGTGGCGGCAGTTGAAGCGCTCAAGGATCAAGCAGGGTTGTGCCGATGGAACTACGCCTTGAGGTCTCTCCACCAGCGAGCTCAGAGCAGCATGCGTTCCTTCTCTCAGGCCAGGAATATGTCTTCTTCCATCTCTTCTTCTTCTAACCTTGATCGGAGGAGCATTGGGAGTGTAGAGAGAGCTAAGAGGACGGAGCAGACGCTGGAGAAAGTCATGTACCTGAGCTGCTATGGGCCCAAATAAAAATTCAGAAAGCAGGGGTTGTTCAAAATGGCAACTAATCTCTGCTGAATTTTTTTCTCCTCTCTTAATTTATTTCTAAAGTTTTGGGAACTTTGTAATACTGAAGTTCGAGTATATACTAAATTCTTTTGGTGACGGTTGTCTATATTCTTCTGTTGTTTTGAAGGGGCTCTGATGTTTTCGTCACAATGTTATCTGATCTTTGAATTTAACTTTGATATAAAATGGCTAAGGTGTTTGAGGTTGGTGAATGGTCTCCAGGATATAGCGAGCCTCCAGGAAATCAGTTATATATATAGCACCCTGATGGATAGGGGAGGTGACGAAAGGGTGTAGCAGAGCTCTAACCATTCCATCGAACGAGTATGTACGATGAAGTTCGTGGAGTATATAAAAGGAAAAGAAAAAAAATCTGCATGATAATTAAAGCATCTCTAAGCTGATTAAAAGCACTTTTTATTTTCCATATATTAAAAAGGGGTAAGGCCTTGATGAAGTCTGAAATGCTCCGCTGGCTTCATATCTTTTTGATGGGATCCGTTGCCCTCCAATTGAACAAGAAATTAAAGGGTATCCTGGCATTGATTCGTACAGCAAAAATTCGCTTATAAGATATAACTTCCGTTGCCCTCCAATGCTCCAACTGAGACCACGGGATGGGCAGAAACGTTAAAAGAAGATGCACGAATACTTTACTCGGAAGCGTGGCAACTCCAAAAAATTCTAGATGAGAAAAAAAAAATATTTAAAAAAATATTATTACATCTTGAACCAGGATCTTCTAAGCACAAATTAACAATTTGTTTTCATCTCTAAATTATATTTCACATTAAAGTGTCTAGCTCGAAATTGTATTTCATAGTTAATGTATATCATTAACCATATCTCTTCTAATGTTGGACAAAGACATATGAATCAGCAATATATATATTTTTTTTTACGACAATAATTTAGCTATATTTTTTAAAGAAAATATTAAAAAATTAGATTTTGTCTCATATTTATAATAAAATGCTGGGTGTTGCTGCAGAATTTTGACTTATATCATAGTGGCTGGAGTAGGCGGTGCTAAGCCTCCCGGTGGCAAGGCCTGTAAAAAAGTTCTCTTCGGATGTAGCTCTGATGTGGATTCTTCGATGCTCAAGTCAGAATTCTATACTAGAAATGGAGCATATATGCGAAAGAGAAAATATCCTATTTGAGGATTCTTTTGAGTCTCTTAATTATAGAAAAGGTCGAAGCCATTCGTGGGGCATTATTTGAGACTCATCCTGGTTGATTTGGGCGCAACGTGGTAAGATTCACGGTCGAGATTTTTGAGATTGGATAGTTATAGCTGTCTTTTCAAGATTGTGAGCTGTTGCTTAATTTTAAAAAATAGCTTCGAGTTGATCAAAATTGTCAACAAGAATCTATAGTCGAAGTGAGATCGGCAATAATCTGAGGTGGGTTCGCCAATCATCCGAGGTGAGATTGACGACTAAATAGGAGGTTAGCGAGGGATCGACCATTCCTTCGATATCGGCTAAGATTGGCAATTATACATTAGCTTCTATCTGCGGATGGGTTGTACGTCGAGGCGATGTTAGTGACTGTTTGAAGCTGTTGATAATTAAGGATGTGTCGGTGGTTAATAGTGAAGACTGTAAACCGATGGTAGGATGCCAAATCCCGATGAAGGGTTGGTGAGTGTCCGAAGGCATTGGTGACCGACCAATGCGGGATTGATAAGATGTCGGTGGTCAGCTAGGGAGAACATTATCCATGGACGGGTTGACTGACACCAAAGTGGGTTCGGTAGAAATTGATGACTGGCGGTTGCCAAGAAGTAATCTAAGGGCGATGACTGATGTTCAAAAAATCGAAGACCGAAGATAGATTGGATGTCGATGATAGGTTGGCGATGTATATCTCAGATTATAACAAAGCTTTCGCATGAGATTCGTAATATCTAAAGTCCGGGGGTCTTCAGCAAGGATGATTTTACTCCAAACACATATCCTTCTACTTTCGAGTTCGTACTGAAATTGGTTTGGATGAAGGAAGTATGTTGAATCAAGGGTACTGAAGACCAACAGTGATGTCTTTTCAATCGAAGTGATGCGTCTGCATGTCCCATAGAAAATAAAAAATCATGCCAAAAGGCAATCATGAGGGCAACTCTAAATTTGAAGGACAGCGGGCACTATTTCTTGCATGATTTTTGAAGTGAGATGGTTGATAAGATATTTTGGCCACCAAGGGTGCAAGGTGGTAGAGGTTTAATGGCCGGTGGCAATTTGATATCCAACCATACTCATCACTTTTCACCTATAAATAGCACCATTGCATTTTAGACCTTCTTATTCTCTCTCTTCCCTTCTTTTTCTTTCGTCTGGTTTGTTAGAGCTCTCATCGGCCCCTTTTTCCTGGTCCTTGCTGCCAGTCTTCGTGCTCTCCGATCATAGTTGAGACTTTATCCATTTTTCTCGATCGTTGTTAAGGTTTCCTTTGCCTTTTCCAAGTGCAATCAAGGTTTTTTCCATCTTCTACAATTTCCACCAAGGTTTTCTCCATTTTCTCTAGTCGGTTAGTCCTTTTCCGATCTTGGTTGATACTTTTCCGATCTTGGTCGATCCTTTTTCGATCTTGGTCGCCTGCACATCCGCAGGTTAGTTCTCTAACTTTTTTATTTTTCACTATTTGCTTTCCATTTCTTCTTCTTTCATTTTGCCCTCTTTTTTTCTCTTTTATTTCATCTTTTTGATCTTTCTGTGTTCCCTCGTGGTTGGCTTTGGGTGTTCGGCTGGAGATTGATCCTCGAATTCTTCCTCTTCTTCGAGGAAAAATTCGATAGAGTTAGATATCAGACACGAGGTTGATCCGACCTTTGTGCCTGGCACCTTTAGTCTTTGTTAGATTTTGATGACTTGAGCTTGATCCAAGCTCAATTCGGAATCCCTTCTGAATTTGAGCTCAAGCTGTCCAAATTAAGTGGTCGAATTTGTGCTTCACCCCTAAGTTGGCTTGGGCTTTATAAGGAGGCATTCCAAGCTAGACTCGGGTTGCCTCTCCATCCGTTCATTATCAAACTTTTTCACTTCCTAAATATTTTTTATGCTCTTTTGTTTCCAACTCATTTTGGTTTATCTTTGGCTTCTTGGTCGCTTGTTTCTTGGCTGAGGTTCAACCAATCATCCCCTCTTTCGATCTTTTCTTATTATCAAAAGCCACCCCCATTTCGAGGATTGGTGGTACGTCTCCCCCCAACTGGAGGTTCCTACCTTGATTAAAGGGGCTCTTTCCTCGGTCCACGAGTAGGAGCGATTTTTGTTTATTTTAGGTCTTGATATTTAGGGTTGGGGAATACCGAACTAGAGTTGGCCAAGAGATTCTGTTATGAAGGAGATCCCTATTCTAGGAAAGGAAGATATAGAGTACTTCCAAATTTTGTGGGAGTATAAAATTTCTTTCTTAAAGCAACTTCTATCTGAGCATATCCTTTTTAATATGGGTTTGAGTCCTGCTGATCCTAGAGGTAAGAATCAGTCCAGTCGCTTCTACCGTCTTTTTCTCTCTTCGGATTTTTGACCCATTTTATCTCGATGCAAACATAAGGCCCAACAAGCTTGAGGAACTAAAGAAAAATATGGCCCAGAAAAGGAAAGCTTCAGCTAGGCTCGGGGCCCAAAAGAAATAGAAGGCTACCGAAGTCACGTCGGTGTCATCCACCAGGGTTTCTTCTACACCGACTAAAGTAGTCCTAGTCTTATTGGCTCCAATAAGGCCGGCTAAACCCACAGCACTTCCTCCTCCCCAAGCTAGGGGAAGCTGACGAAGCATTGCCTACGTTGGCAAGGCCAAATCAACGCATGTCAAGCCCTCTGTCAATAGGTCCAACTCTTCTTTGCTTGTACCTCCTATTTTCTTCAAGAACCTGAAGGTCAATGATTGCTTGCTCGAAGAGGTGCTCATCGATAATGGCCTGGACAAGATGGAGGGGATAAGCTTTCAGAATCAGCAAAAAGAGGCCATCGCCACCGCCATCCGAATAAGTCTTTTTTTAAAATTATTTATTATATATTTTTTTTGTTTTGCATTTCCTCCAAATGCAGATGTGCCATTGTGTGGTACCTTTTACTAACACAATAAGGGATGTCCGAGTTGAAGCCATCGATGCTCGAAAAAATTATGAAGAGACGAAGACCACTGCAACTGAGGTAGAGACTACTGTAATAGAGGCAAGGTTGGCGGTAGAGGCAGTAGAAGAAGTCAAGCACTTGAACGAAGCACTTGAATGAAGCACTGAACAAGGTAGAAAATGACCTGGCCTTGGAGAAGAAGTGGAAGGTGGCACAAGCAAAAGTTGCTAAGGCTGAGAAGGAGATAGAGGGAAAGATCATGGAGGCAGACCATCTGGCGGTAGAAGCCTTCAAGGGATCGAAGAAATTCTCTGCTGAGAAGATTCAATTCAGTATGGAATCTTTTATCATCGGGCAAGAGGACTGTTGCCAAAAGATCTCGGCCCATCATCCGGACCTTAACTTCTCCTTCCTGGATGAAGGCACCCCCGACGATGATCTACGAGCCTTCAATTCTATGGCCTCTAAGGAACAGCCACGACTTGATGAAGTGGCTGAGGCAGCGCTCGTGGACCTTCCTATCGAAGCCCAGCCACCTTCGACATCACCACCGCCAGTCGAATGGTCCATGTAGCAAGTGGATGTTGTCCCAAGCTCTTCCGCTGGCCCTTAAATCGAGGTTACTGGGCCCTAACTTTTGCATTTTTATTTTTATTTTTTATCACTATAAAAATCTTTTTGATTAATGAAAAGAAATTTTCTTTCACCTTTAGAGTCTCTCTTCAACCTCCTGATTTTTGCATGTACATTCCTTAACTAGTTTGGTCAGTATGAACATTTTGATCATTTGTTGGCTTATCTCTGTGCTGATCCTCTTCCTTAAGGTGTATCAATTAAAACTTGTCTTGTGGTTCTTGAGGGGAACGCCAAGCGGGCGAAGAAAAAAGCTGTTGAAGCCGAACAAAGGCTCTTGAAGATGAAGAGGAACTTTGAGATGGCTTCGGCTTAAATTAGGCATCTAAGGTCGACCATCTGGTTGAAAATCAAGATGCACATTATCGAGTGGAATCGGCTAACGAAAGAATGTGAGCAATTAGCAAAGCACGCTGAGGATAAGACTTGGGGTCGACCATGAAAGTTGCTTGATATCAGAACGAACTCCTTCTGGTACAAGAGAAGATCTTGGTTTTAGAACAATATATCATCTCTACTAAGGCCACCAAAGAAGCTAGGTGAACTAGGTGCTTCAGTATGGTTCCTCACCTACTGTACGAGTAGGTCAAACTAGGCAATGCTCACTGCTATCGCTGGTAATGGCTATGGAGGCATGACCTCTGATTGCTATGCTTAGGGTTGATGATTGGTTGGATTCTCTATTGATCGAGAGTTGGTGGCATTGTAATGTCAGGAATTTGCTCTTCTAGGTGCCATTATTTTTATCGATCATGTGCTTCTTTAAGAAAAAGGGGTGTCAAAGGTACACACCCTTCCTTTAGCACCAATATGTTACTACAGAATTTTGACCCTTGTTGAAGTGGCTAGAGTGGGAGGTGCTGAGTCTTTTAATGGCAAAACCTGCAAAAAAGTTATGACCGAAGGTGGCTTTGGTGAGGACCCTCTGATGCTTAAGTCAGAATTTTATGATAGAAATGGAAAGCGAGAGAGAGAGAGAATGTCCTACCTGAGGGTCCTTTTGAGTCCCTTATTCATAGAAGGGGTCGAAGTCATTCATGGGACATTATTTGAGGCTCATCTCGAATCGATTTGGGCGCGACGTGGCAAGATTCATAGTCGAGATTTTCAGGATTGGATGGTTATAGCTACCTTATCAAGATTATCGCTAGCTGTTGAGAGTTTTGCTTAATTTTGACAAAAAGCTTCAAGTTGATCGAGATTGTCAGCAAGAATCGGCAGTCAAAGTGGGATCAACAATAATCTGAGGTGGGTTCGGTAATCATCCGAGGTGGGATCGATGACTAATAGGAGGTTAGCGAGGGATCAACTGACCATACCTTTGTTATCTACTGAGAATGGCAATTATGCATTAGCTTCTATTCGAGGATAGGTCGTACGTCGAGATGATGTCCATGGCTGTCTGAAGATGTTGATAACTAAGGAGGTATCGGTGGTTAATAGTAAAGACTAGAAATCGATGGTACGGCTGCAGATCCTGATGAAGGGTTGGTGAGTGTCCAAAGGAATTGGCCATCGAATGGGGTAGGACTGACATGATGTTGGTAGTCCGCTAGGAAAAACATTATCCATGGAGGGGTCGGTTGACACCAAAGTCGATTCGGTAGAAACTGATGATTGATAGTTGGCAAGCGGTGATATGAGCTTAACGATTGATGTTCAGAAAGTCAAAGATTGATGATAAATGTATGTCCTAGAAGTCAATTATTGATTGGTGCATATTATAATTTTATGATATAATGTTGTATTTGAAGGATAAATTGGGTTTTCCTGCTGTAGGATGTATCTGATCGGATCAAATTTATAGTGAAATAATTTTTTAAAAAAAATTTATGATCCAATCAGATCTGAGAGTTCTCAAATCTGATTAGATTGATCTATAAATTAATAAATAAAATAAAATAAAATAGTAATATCTAATATCACCTGATCGGGTAAATTATTTATCCATTGTTATGATCTGACGATTGATTCGAGGTTCTGATTGAGCTGTGCACGTGTCCAGCCTCTACCGGTATCCAACACGCACCTAGCCTCCATCGGTATCCAACTTAGGTCAAATTTGGAAGTCTCCTTCTTTTGAATCTAATCTCCAAAGATCAGATTTGGTGTCTTTCCATGGAGCCTTCAAATCAAACTCTGAAGGCTGTGCGTTCGTCTCACGAACACCATCATCTCTCACTGATCTTCTTACCAATGGAACTTGATTTTTGCTCATAGATTTTGCCAAACTCTTGAGTGTGGAGAAGAGGGAGAGGATCAGATGAGGGAGGTGTGAAGATAAAGATTTTGGCAGGACTTCATCGTAGAATAATTTTCATGTACAAACAGTTTGCACAAGATCTTATTTATAGACCTAGTCAAGAGTTCCTTCGCATATAACTTTCAAAAGGTCAAAGTTTAACATGCAGAAGGACTCTTCATTGATCTCAATGCCCCACACCATATTTAATCTAAATTTTGTCGCACAAAACTCAGAAATATGGCATGGAATAATTTTGGATAAGAGGCTTTGGCGCAAGAAACTCTTATCTCCAAGAGTTTGAATCATATTCAAAAGTTTGACCCATTCAAACTTGATTTGAATGGGACGCCTCCATTCATATCCATAAGGGTGCATATGTTAGATATATGTGCCCTAGAAGCCAGAATTGGCTGACACTTGTAATACACTTCTAGGAACAAAATTATAATTATGACTAATATCAATAAAATGGGTTATTTTCTATCACATATGTGTATTTAGTGTCTGTGAAACATTCTTTGAGTTAATGGTAATGATAATTTATATTTTCAAGAGCTGAAAATTTAAGACATGAATAATCATTATTAACTCATAAAATGCTTCCGACCATAGGATCATCACGAGGATGGTGATTGATCCGGAAGGTTGGTATACAATCACTTTTCTTTAGTAGATAAGTCTTGAGTCTACAGTATGAAGATATCGGAGCGAGAGTATAGGTACTCGTTAGAAAATAAGGGCACTGAGTGTGACCATCTCGAGTAGTCATTAGGAAGTCTACCTTCTCGTCAATGACTGACTGATGCATATGGGCAATTCATCATGAATTACCACATGCATAAACTTCAAAATTCCTTGGCTGAATTAATGAATATGCTGATCACCGCTGAGCTTTCTATGAAAGATTCTAAAGGCTCAATTCTTGCTATAGAACTTCTTTCAAAAGAAAGTCTTATGAAAAGAAAAAGAAGTCTGTGAAAAAGCAGAAGGTCGTTGACTCTCTTCACTCGACATAACCCTTCTCGAGGTAATCGCGGATGAGTGGTATCACCGCTCAATGTGCTTGGATTTCTCATGAGACCTTGGCTCCTTAGCAAGGGCTATAGCGCCATTATTGTCGCAGTATAAAGGAATGGCATCTGATGGCATTAATCCAATTTCTGCAGCAAACTTTTTGTACCAGAATGCTTCCTTCACAGTCTCTGATGCAGATATATTCTGCTTCCATGATGGAATCTGCTATCACCGTTTGCTTGGAACTCTTTCAGCTGACAGCACCACCATTGCACACAAACAGACTCCCAGATGTCGACTTTCGATCATTTATATCGGACGTGAAATCCGAGTCTGTGTATCCCTGGACTTGGAGTTCTCCGTTACAAAGACCAACATCATATCCTTAGTTCTTCTCAAGTACTTAAGGATACATTTCATAGAAGTTCAGTGTTCTTCATCTGGATTTGACTGATATCTGCTTGTGACACTCACAGCATGGGCTATATCAGGTCGTGTACATAGCATGGCATACATGAGGCTCTCTATTGCAAAAGCATAAGGGATCTTGCTCATGCATTCTATTTCCTCAGGTGTGCTAGGGCACATCTTCTTGAAAAGATGAATACCATGTCTGAAGGGTATTAATCTTCTCTTAGAGTTTTTCATACTAAACCTCTTTAGTATTTTCTTATGTACATCTTCTGTGAAAGTCCTAGCATCCTATTCGGTCTATCCCTATAGACCTTAATTTCTAGAATAAAGGATGCTTCACCTAGGTCTTTCATGGAGAATTCCTTGGACAACCATATTTTGACTGTTGTTAACATGAGAATATCATTTCCAATAAGGAGGATGTCATCCAGGTATAATATGAGGAAGACAACAGCGCTTCCACTGATCTTTTTGAAGACACACGATTCCTCTTCATTTTTGATGAAACCAAATATTTTGATCACATCATTGAAACGAGTGTTCCAGCTCCGAGATGCTTGCTTAAGTCCATATATGGACCTTTGTAGCTTGCAAACCTTGTGATCAGTATCACTGGATGTTGAAACTAGGGCTGTTCCTATAGATATCTTCCTCAAGATATCCATTCAAGAATGCCATTTTCATGTCCATTTGCCATATTTCATAGTCAAAATAGGCTGCAACGGCAAGCAATGTGCGAATGAATTTTAGCATAGCCACTGGGGAAAAAGGTATCCTGATAGTCAATGCCTTCGCATTGACTATAACCTTTTGCCACTAGTCTAGTCTTGAATGTCTCCCATATTTCATCTGCACAATCTTTCTCTTGAAAATTCATTCACACCCAATAGGTACTATACCTTCTGCTGGATCTACCAAGGTCCAGACTTGATTTGAGTGCATCGAGTCAATTTCTGACTGCATTGCCTCTAGCCATTTTTCGGAGTCGATATCTAATATCGGCTCATTGTAGGTTTTGGGATCATCACCATGAGCACCATTACCTACGAGGAATATTTTCTCTACTTCCTCTGAAATAATACCTAAGTATCTTTCAGAGAGACGAAAAACTCTTTCCGATTTATGAGGTGGAGGAGGTAGTGTTCTTATTGGCTCAACCTGATTTGATTCTAATTGGTCCTTAGCTCGTTGTACTTGTGAGACTTTCTCATCAAGCTTAATCTGCTTTCCAATGCCGCTATCTTGAATAAACTATTTTTCAAGAAAGATGGCATGTCGACTCACAATCACATTGTAGTCTTTTGGAATGTAGAAATAGTATCCTAATAACTCTTTAGGATATCCTATAAATCAAGCTCTAAAGGACCTAAACTCTAACTTGTTTGCTTGTTGTCTTTTGACATAAGCTAGACAACCCCAAATTTTAAGATGACTCAGACTTGGTTTCTTACTGTGCCATATCTCATATGGTGTGGTAGGAACGGTCTTAGAGGAAACCCTATTCAGTAGATAAATTAAAGTTAACAATGAATATCCTTAAAAAAAATCAGGGACGTCCGTGAAGCTCATCATGGATCGGACCATATCCAATAGAGTCTGATTTCTCCGTTCTGAAAACTCGTTGAGTTGAGGTATTCCTGATGGAGTTCATTGAGAGACTATGCCATTTTTCTTGAGATAGTCTAGAAATTTTCGACTAAGGTATTCACCTCCTCGAATCTAATCGAAGAACCTTAATGGGTTTTCTAGTTTATTTTTCTACTTCATGTCTAAATTCTTTAAAGTTTTCAAAAGCTTCAGACTTGTGTCTCATAAGATAGACATACCCATAGCTAGATAGATCATCGATAAAGATAATGAAGTAGACAAAATTATCTCTAGTCGGCACATCAAATGGGCCGCACACATTAGTATGTACTAAGACAAGAAGATCTGTGGCCCTCTCCCCATGTCTACAAAAGGGAGTTTGGTCATTTTGCCTTGAAGACAAGATTCGCAAGTTGGATATGACTTGAAAGTCAATGGACTCAATAGCCCATTTTTTTTCAATTTATTGATCTTATCTTCTGCTATATGACCTAATCTCAGGTGCCATAAATATCCGTCGTTTGGACTATCCCTAGGTTGTTTGGCATTCACATTTTGCTCGAATAACGAGCATACCTCTAGAAGGATTTTTCTTCTTATTCTTCAGGGTGGCCAGGTAAGTAGGACGGTTCCACTTCCAATGGCCGTCGTTGTTGCAATGAAAATACTTTTCTTTGGCAGTAGCTTTCATCTTCGGTTCTATTCTTCTTCTTCTTTGCCTCCTTTCCA
>QRFJ01001062.1:0-33025 GCA_006176705.1 Cocos nucifera
AAAAGAGAGAGATTATAAAATAAGATAAATTAAAATCAAATTTCAATTTACCTGATTTGGGTAATCCTATTACCCTGTAGATGATCCCTGATTGTAGCGGAAGGTTCTGCGATCTTAGCCACGCAAGCGCCTGCCTCTACCGGTATCCACTCAGGTTGATCTGAGAGACCTCTTCTTCTCTATCACACCTCCAAAAATTAATCTGGATCTGATCTGGAGATCTTCAAAAACTCTTTTGAAGATCTGTAGTCGTCCTTGTTGCAACAGGCAGCCTTCTTGCTTTTTGATCGCCTTTCCTTGATCTGAATCACACCAAAACAGTCCAAAACCCTTTTGGACGTGGAGAGCAAGGGTAGAAGAGACTATGGCATGGAGGAGGAGGGGAGAGGCAAGCCTTGGGGCATGGGAAATCTCATTGAGAATTCACTTAGGATTAGGGTTGGGCGCAGGTCTTATTTATAGACCCTCTGTGATCCAAACTCCCTTTCTCTCAACCAATCACAACCCTTTGTGAAATCAGATCTAAATCTGATTGGTTGGAAATAGAGACCCTGGATTCCTCCTTAGAGGGTGCCTAAGACAGTCAAACTGGATTCTTAGTAGAACTCTAATTGGAATCCTAAAGGGAGGTGGAGTCCTTGTCCAACAAGGACTCCTAGGCGCCTCCTACTTGGGCTCACGCCACCCTTGGCGTTGCCGCCTTCTCCTTGCCAGGTTCTGGTAGGGGAACAAGCCCCACCAGTCTCCAATAGGTGCATGACATGTGGTCAAAAGTCAAAGGATGAATGGTCAATGTTTGACCAGTCAAAGGTAGACTTTGACCAAAGTCAAAGAACAAGAAATGGCAGTGACCAAAAATGGCAGGTAATGTCTACAAATAAGACAACCTATTCTGACTTGGACAAACCTTCCAGTCAGACCATATGAAGGCCCTCTGATTGAGCACAAACTCCTTGGCTCAGTCAGGACAACTTATTTATGATAGTAAAAGAAAGAACGTTAGGTTCAATCGAGTGCTAGCACGATTTCCTTGAACCTAATTGAATTCATTCAGATCAATTGAACTAGATGAGTTCAATTGATGATCACCAGATTCAAACCCTTGTTTTGTGTGGACCCAGTTAGGTTCAGTTCTATATGGTAATGGGATATGTCATGATCTCTATCATAGACATCACGAAACTCCTTTCGATGTATCAGAACTCTTCTGATTCGAACAGCTAGAATGATCGATCATCTAAAATCATTCTAATTGCTCCCAAAATCCACCAGTGACACCTAGCAGTATATAGGTGGCAACCCATCAGAGCCTGAATGCGAACTCTCTTGGTGCAGTTACCTGTGTGATTTCAGTTCTTCTATCTTGAGCCCCGATCAATTAGGGTTAAGGTAACTCGTCAAACCCTAGTCTCTAATCATATGATGTAATCATTCGATTCGAGTCCAATGTGAAAATCTAAATAGAAACTCTTTCTATTTATTCACTCTACCATGCCATGGATTTCTGGACTTGATTCTCATGATCTCTCATAGGACTATCCTCTACCACCAAGGTAGATAGATCCCATCTTGTCAATCCAGTTCCTACAATGAACATGCTATATGCCAACATACACCTCAGGGTTCCATATGGCTAGGAACCAAGTAATGGTGTAGTCAAACTATAACACCCTCAAGGTGAACTGCCGATGCATCTCAGTCAAAGAACCAGACAGGACTACTGCAGCATCGAGTCAGTCATTGACGAGAAGGTAGACTCCCTATGACTACTCGAGGTGGTCACGCTCAGTTGCCCTCGTTCTCTAACGAGTACCATGTACTCTCGCTCCGGTGTCTCCACACCGTAGACTCAAGACTCATCTACTAAGAGAAGCGATCGTACACCAACCTTCCGGATCAATCACCATCCTCGTGATGATCCTATGGTCGGGAGCTGTTTATGAGTTAATAATGATTATTCATGTCTTAAATTTTCAACTCTTGAAAATATGAATTATCATTACCATTAACTCAAAGGATGTATCACAGACACTAAATACACAGGTGTGATAGAAAATAACCCATTTCATTAATTATAGTCAAAATTATAATTTTGCCCCTAGAAGTGTATTACAAGTGTCAGCCAATTCTGGCTTCTAGGGCACATATATCTAACAATCAGGACATGATCAAATCATATCCAAAAATAATACCATGTCCCAACAACTTAGAGCACCCATCCCCAAACCCAAATCCTCTCTCTCTCTCTCTCTCAAATTTTTATCATATAAAAATCATAAATAAAATAGAAAGAGAGAAACATAAAAGAAAAATATAAGAGAAGACAATCTTCTCTTACCTTGTCTCTTCAAGACATCACCCTTTGATATCTTAATTGAAGGCTCTTCTCCATGAATCTTGGTACCACAAATCCTCCAAGCCTTCTTCTCTTTTTTTTCTAATTTTTCATAATTTTTTTAGGATTTTTTATATCCTAAAAGTTTCTCATAAGAGACGTCCATCTTTTATTGCAAGACTATGTCAAAACATAGGCAAAGGAGGACTTCCATGGGGTGTTGATAAGTATCATAAATTCACCAATAAAAATATTAATTTATTAATTAATTTATATTAATTTTTAAAAATTATTAATTAATTTATATATAATTTTTGAGAAATTCATATTTTTATTAATTAAAAAATTAATTAAAAAATAATAAAAATTAGAAAATAAAATTTTATAATCAATGGAAAGAGCTCATTTTTTTGATCATAATGAAATAAGTTTGGAGCAAAACAAAGCTAAAACGAAAAAGATATGAATTTTTAAAGAAATAAAATAAATTTAAATGAAAAAAATAACATACGGCTCAAATGGCTCAAGTCGTCATGCCGCAGCAGCCGGTGTGTCCAAACGCACCGAGCCAAGCCAACCAAGCCAACACGTCAAGCCATCCAAACTAGCCAACTCAAGCCCAGAAGTCATCAGCTGGTCTACAGAATAGTATGGACCGCCAGCTTAGCAGACGCCGACGAATCAGAGCCTGCCACGTGGTAGACCTAGACCATTAAAGGGTTTACAAAAAATTCATTGCAGCTCACAGGATATTTTGGTCTTTTCATCTATCAATAAAAGATGCTAATTGGTGCGGTGCACGATGTGGCCGATCCATGCGATCCATGGGGACAGTAAATGCACGATCGTACGGTGGTGGTTGTGTGCGGTCAAGATCGGACGGTCAGCATTTTTTTCGATTGCTGATTTCACCTGGATCACCATCGAATGGCAGCACTTGATTCCAGCTTTGATCCGATGGTCCAAAACACTTCCGATGATGATCAGGACTCCAACGCATGATTTGCGGCTAGATTTCTTCCATCAACGTGCGATCGGACGTTCAGAATTTAATCCAATCTGATCTGGGCTGGTACACATCCAATTTTGATGATTTTTAGATCGTTGGATTTCTATTGAATGGCCAGATTTCACCAAACTTACTAGAGTCATATTAGAGCTATTTTGATTCAAATTTTATTCAGATTTTGATGATTACAAAGGCCATTAGTTCCAGATTGTCTTCAGAAATAAATATCCAATCCTCCTAGCTCTATAAAAAGGATCCTAAGCCTCTAGAAATGGATAGATCGGGTGGAAGGGAAGCTAAGGTATAGGGTAGAAGCCAAGCTCTGGGTTAATGGTTGCTTCAAAGCTACATGTACTGAGAAGAAAAGCTAGTCTTCTACGCCATCTCCATGCCTACGCTGATCTGTGATCTCCTTTTAGTTTTCTCTTTCTTTTTCTTTAATTTCTTTTATTAAAATTCCAAATTTTTTTAATTTTTTTGTATTTAAATTCTACATCTGAGATTTAAATTTAATAAAGAAAGTTTTATTATTCTTTTCAATTCTAGCTCTTTAAATTAATTATTCTTCATTGCTTTTTAATTTTGTTGCAAGTAGTTGCTAAGATCTAAATAGTAGATCTTAGTACCAAATTTATTTTTTTATATTATTTAAATTCTACTTTTATATATAAATCTATTTTTTGACTTTAATTTTCAAAAATTCTTTTTTTCTTTTCTTAAAAATAATAATAATAATAATAATAAATAAATAAAATCAAAGATTTTAGAAATAAATCATTACCTCTCTACGGATTCGACCCGACTCACTACTCTCTTCATAATTTTTAATTAAATTAAAAAGTAAAGAGTCGGATTTAAACTAATAAACATGGTGTCTTAACGACAACATCATATTTCTATCAAGTTTTTGGCACCATTGCAAGGGGGCATAAAAATTAAAATTTTCTCATTTCTTTAATTTTTTATTGCCCACTAATTATTTTTTATTTATTTTGTAGAAAAAAAAAATAAAAAAAAGAACAAGAAAGATTAGGGCACGAACAAAACTCTCAATTCTATTCGGTGAGATCATTCCTAAACCCTAAATCTCTTTTCTTATTTTTAATATTTATTTTATTTTTAAATTAATTAAAAATTACCTACTTAAATCTAATTAAAAATCTCATCACAAGATTAGAAACCCTAATAGTTTACAGCATCCATCATATTAGTTTTTATTTTTTATTTTTTTTTGGTGATTGCTGGAGACAAGGTAAGCCTTTTAGAATTTAATTAGTTGAATGCATTTAGTTTAAATTGCATAGAACTCTTAATTAGTTGAATGCATCTAGTTTAAATTGCATAGAACTCTTTGATTGAAATTTTTTTTTGCGTATTCATATTAAACCAAATTAAGGGCATAACCCATTAAACAAGATAAGGTAGGAATTTGATCACCCTTCCTTGGCTCACAAAGAACCAACCAGCATCCTGCATTAACCCAAACCTTAACTCTTAAAATCAATTAGACATTAACCCTTAAGGATATTCGAGCTCAATAGGACAAGAAACCCTAAGAGTTGAACCAAGTTAGGGTTAATCAATTTGACTGGTGTCTAAGAAAGTGATTCAGGGATGACTGGGCCCGAAGGAAGGTGGTTACTTAATTGGTTCCGTTCGCTTACCTGGCCAAGCACAATTGGTGTCTAAGGCAAGCAATAGGAGGACTCCCACCGATCTTACACTTACCTGGCCAGTTGATTGGCTAATCCTCTACTTGGAGGGCTCGAAGGTGATCTTGGTAGTTAGGAGTTGTCTAGATCTAGGATAACCCTTAGTCAGGATTGATTGCCTAACTTGTTTGCCAAATAACATCAAATATAAACCACAAATTAACTCTTCTCTCTATCATCTCTAGATTTAAGACTCCTTAGAATTTTTTTTAGAACCCTCTTCTTTTTTTCTCTCTTCTTTTCTTAAAAAAAATAAAAAAAAATTAAAAAAAATTAAAAAAATATAAATAATAATAGAAAAATATATATCTTGAACCATATATCAGGTTGCACTAGTACATGCACGGTAGAAGATCGCTTTTACCTGACCTAGTTAAACCAAATCCTGAAATTGAAAGACTAATTCATTTAAGATCAGATAATCAAATGGCTGAAAATCATGAAGAACCACCTAGGCAGATGAAGGAATACTTTATTCCTTCCACCTACAACCCATCGACTTGCATCCACATACCTGATATCCCTGCTAGCCACTATGAGATCAAGTCGACCATAATCCAGATGCTCCCATCTTTTTATGGGAACGCCAATGAAGACCCTTACAAACATCTGGATGAATTCTTAGAAATCTGCTCTACGGTAAAAATTCAGAATTTTTCTGATGATGCCCTTAGACTGACCTTGTTCCCTTTCTCATTAAAAGATAAAGCCAAGTACTGGCTTGGCACATTAGGAAGAACAATTCAAACATGGGTAGAGATGCAACATGAATTCCTTAAGAAATTTTATCCCATAGGACGAACCAATACTATGAGGCGAGCCATCACAGGATTTGCTCAGCTTCCAGGGGAACAAATTCATGAATCATGGGAAAGACTTAAGGAACTTCTTAGAAAATGCCCACACCATGGTCTATCTAAGTGGCAAATTGTACAAGCTTTCTATGAAGGTTTAGGAGATCAATATAAGCAGATGGTTGATGCATCCTGTGGAGGTGCATTCATGAGCAAAAGTGAGGATGAAGCTTATACCTTATTTGAAACCTTAAGTGAAAACTCTATTAACCATGCTTCATTATCCTCTTATGAAAGATCAATTTCTCAACAAAAATGGGCAGGAATTTATGAGATCAAAACTCCAGAACTTAATTCTAAGACAGACTTGAACATAATAGCACAAAAATTAGATAAAGTCGAATCTTATTGCCTAGAAATTAGATCAATTCCTAAATCTAGGTCAACAATCTCCTACACAATACACACCAGCTTCTAATTATCAGGAGATTTGCTCTATTTGTGCTAGTCCAACACATCATATAAGTGAATGTCCCACGGCTGCACAATTACCACCTCTTATCCAAGAACAAGTCCAAGCTGCTCAAGGTTACTCCAAACCACTTAATGACCCATATTCAAATTCATATAATCCTGGTTGGAGAAACCATCCTAATTTCTCTTGGAAACCACAACAGACTCAGGCTCAGACTCAAATCCCACCAGTTCAAAATTATCAAAATAGGCCTCAGTACCAGAACTATGCCTATAATAAGGGACAACCTAGTCAGTCTTCTCAACCACTGCATTATAATCAGCCCTCATACCCACCTCCTCATCAACAGACCAATCTAGCCGATGATAAATTCAATCAACTTCAACAATTAATTCTAAGCCAACAACAATCAATTGCCAGGCTAGAAGCTCAAATAGGATAATTAGCTGAGTCTAGCATGAGGAGAGAACCAGGTCAATTACCAAGCCAACCAATTGCAAATCCTAAAAACAATCCATCCAATGTCTATCAACCACCTGGATTTACTCATCCATCTAACATTCCACCTAAGAACCCCCAATTAGAAAATGCCAAAGCAATATCTGAACTTAGAAGTGGTAGGATTCTTAAGGACCCATACCAAGACCAGGTGATAGAGGCCAATACTGATGTTAGCCAAGATGAGAAATTTGAAGAAGAGGATAATCATATAGAAGAACCTGAGCTTAGGACTGGTACTGACACTGATAAGATAGATAAAGAAAAGAAGAGAACAGATGAATTAGCTGAGACATATAAACCCAAAGCCCCATTCCCTTCGGCCTTAGAAGCAGGCTCTTCTCGTAAAAAGCAAGAAGCACGCAACAAGGAGCTAATGGAACTATTTAAACAAGTTCATATTAATTTACCCCTCCTCGATGCAATTCAGCATGTCCCAGCCTATGCTAAATTTCTTAAAAAACTCTGCACCCAAAAGCGTGAGCCACGGACCACCAAAAGAGTTATGCTATCCGAGGATGTAAGTGCGGTCCTGTTAAATCCAATACCTCAAAAGATGAAAGATCCTGGTGCACCCTTAATTTCATGTGTTATAGGAGGTATAACCTTTAACCGAGCATTACTAGACTTAGGAGCTAGTGTAAACCTACTTCCAACCTCGGTTTATGAAAAATTTGGGATTGGAGAATTAAAACCCACATCAGTTATTTTGCAATTAGCTGATAGATCTATAAAAACACCGCATGGTTTGATTGAGGATGTTCTAGTTAGAGTAGACAAATGTTATTTTCCTAGTAGACTTTCTCATACTTGACATGGAACCATCCCAAGAGCTGAACCAAAATCCCATAATTTTAGGACGTCCATTCTTAGCAACTGCCAATGCCAATATCAACTGTAAAATGGGAGCTATGGACATTTCTTTTGGGAATCAAAAAGTAAGAATTAATATTTTTAATACCCCAAAGTACACCCAAGAGGAGGAAGACTGCTTTGTAATCAATCAGGTAGATGAAATAGTTGAATCTAATTCCTCCTTAGATTTACTGCAAGATGATGAACCCACTGAAGAAACTCAAACCCAGGAAGTAAATGCCTCTGCTTAATTCACCTCAACCATCACATTCATTACCTTGGTCAGTGAAAGTTGAGCCCTTACCCGAGCAAAAAATTGAACCATTATGTCCTTCAATTCAGGCCCCACCACAACTTGAACTAAAACCTTTACCTGAATCACTTAAGTATGTATTTTTAGGATCAAAGAAAACCCTACCAGTAATAATTGCTTCCAACTTAACTACTGAACAGGAAAACCAATTGGTAAATATTCTAAAAACATATAAGGAGGCCATAGGGTGGACCGTCGTCGATTTAAAAGGAATTAGTCCGTCAATATGCATGCACCATATTTATACAGAAGATAATGCCAAACCAACTCGAGAGATGCAAAGATGGCTTAACCCTAACATGCAAGAAGTAGTCAAGAAAGAGGTAATTAAATGGTTAGATGCTGGAATTATTTATCCTATCTCTGACAGCCACTGGGTGAGTCCCACAAGTTGTTCCAAAGAAATCTGGACTCACGATTGTCCGCACTGAACATGAAAACTTAGTACCAACACGACTTTCCACTGGGTGGCGTGTCTGCATAGATTATAGAAAACTCAATACAACCATCCGAAAAGATCACTTTTTCCTTACCCTTTATCGATCAAATCCTAGAAAGACTAGCAGGCCAACAATACTTTTGCTTTTTAGATGGATACTCAGGATACAATCAGGTAGCAATCTACCCAGGAGATCAGGAAAAGACCACCTTTACATGTCCCTATGGAACCTTTGCTTTCCGTAGAATGCCATTCGGATTATGTAATGCACCTGCGACTTTTCAAAGGTGCATGATGTCAATATTTTCAGACATGATAGGAGATTTCTTAGAAATATTCATGGATGACTTTTCGATCTTTGGAGAATCTTTTGAGAGTTGCCTCAACAATTTGAAGAAAATATTAAAACGATGTATTGAGGCTAATCTAGTGTTAAGCTGGGAAAAGAGCCACTTCATGGTTCAAGAGGGGATCGTTTTAGGACATATAGTATCTAAGAAAGGGATTGAGGTAGATAAAGCTAAAGTTGAACTAATTTCTAAACTTCCTCCTCCCACTTCTGTCAAACAAATTCGATCTTTTCTTGGTCATGTAGGATTCTATCGTCGCTTCATCAAAGACTTCTCTAAACTTTCTCGTCCTTTGTGTAATCTGCTCGCTAAGGATGTTTCTTTTAACTTTGATGAAAATTGTCTTAAAGCTTATGAAATCTTAAGAGAAGCTGTGACCAAAGCTCCAATCATACAACCTCCTAACTTGGTCACTACCTTTTGAAATTATGTGCGATGCCTCAGACTTTGCCATAGGAGCTGTCCTGGGCCAAAGGGTAAACAAATGTCCTGTAGTGATCTATTATGCCAGTAGAACTCTGAATGAAGCACAAATGAATTATACCACCACTGAAAAAGAGTTGCTAGCCATTGTGTTTGCCCTAGAAAAGTTTAGATCATATCTATTAGGATCAAAAATCATAATTTACTCAGGATCATTCAGCCTTGAGATACCTGCTCTCAAAGAAAGATGCTAAACCATGATTAATTAGATGGATCTTACTGCTACAAGAATTTGATATTGAAATTCGAGATAAGAAGGGATCTAAAAATATTGTAGCAGACCATCTATCTAGGATCCTAGTTAAAGATAGTGAACCTGTATCAATCAGAGAATCTTTTTCAGATGAACAATTGTTAACAGTTTCACATACAAAGACTCCTTGGTTTGCAGATATTGTCAATTACTTAGTCATAGGATAAATTTCCTGATGGCTGGTCTAAGAATGAGAAGGATCGATTTTTTGCTCAAATCAAATATTATTTTTGGAAAGATCCTGAGCTTTTCAGAATTTGTGCTGATCAAATCATTCATAGATATGTTCCTGAATCGGAATAATTGAGTATCTTACAATTGTATCATATCCTTGCTTATGGAGGATATTTTTCTGGATGAAAAACTACGGCCAAAGTATTATAGAGTGGTTTTTATTGGCCAATATTATTTAAGGGTGCCCATACTTTTAGTCAGGAGTGCTTTAAGTGTCAAGCCTTAGAGAATATTTCAAAGAAAGACATGATGTCTTTAAACCCTATCTTAGTAGTAGAAATTTTTGATGTATGGGAAATTGATTTTATGGGACCTTATCCACCTTCCAATGGATTTGAATACATTTTGGTAGCTGTTGATTATGTTTCTAAATGGATTGAAGCAATAGCAACATGAACCAATGATCATAAATTAGTCTTAAAATTTATTCAGAAGAATATATTTTCTAGGTTTAGATTTCCACGTGCTATCATTAGTGACGGAGGTACCCATTTTATAAATCATTAATTTATAACTTTATTACGAAAATATGGGGTGACACATAAGATCACTACACCATACCATCCGCAAACAAGTGGCCAGGTAGAAGTCTCTAATAGGAAAATTAAGAATATCTTACAAAAGACTATTAGGCCTGATCGAAAAGATTGGTCAGATCGATTAGATGATGCATTATGGGCCTATAGGACAGCTTATAAAATCCCTATTGGAATGTCTCCCTATAGATTAATCTATGAAAAAGCATGTCACCTTTCGGTAGAACTTGAACATAAAGCATATTGGGCAATAAAATAATTAAATTTTAATTTAAACAAAGCTGGTTCCAATCAGATGTTACAATTGAGTGAATTAGAAGAATTAAGGCAAGAAGCTTATGAAAATTCAAAAATCTATAAGGAGAAAATGAAAGCCTTCCATGATAAACATATTTCAAGGAAAACCTTTGAACCAAATCAACAAGTCTGATTATTTAACTCAAGGCTTCGATTATTTCCTAAAAAATTAAAATTCAGATGGGATGGACCTTACATAGTTAATCATGTATTCCCACATGGTGCAATCAAACTCTATGATCCTAGGACTAAAAATTTTTTTAAGGTAAATGGCCAAAGGCTTAAACCATATATTGAAGGGATATCATTAAATCGAAACATTGATCAAGTACAATTAATAGAACCATAAGGAATTAAACTGCATTTTATCTGGCTGAAGATAATAAACTTAGCGCTTATTAGGAGGCAACCCAATACTTCTTGAATCTAATTTATTTTCTCTCTTTTAGGCTAAGCTGGAGAACCAAAAAGCTGGAGAAGGATCATAAGCTTTAAAACCCATGCTAAATAAACAAACATAATTTTCATCCTTTTATTTGTCTTCCCTCTCCATTGAGGACAATGTCAATTCAGTTGGGGGGTAAAAAAAAAAAAAAAAAAGTAGTGTGAAAGCTACCTTAATTCATACATTTAACTTAGGAGTATATAGAAAACTAACCAAAATAGGTGATAAAAAAAGATTCGTTTGTCCTTTGAATCAACACCCAAATGCTAAGTTAGTATTCACAAAACCACAGCTGAAAATCTTTAGATGAACTCTAAGAAAATTTTTGATTAATCTACGATGAAATTTACTTCTGAAATTCAATACTTAGTGATACTATCTAAACTTTTGATCTTGAACCCTAGATTTATTCTTGTGAAGGAATATCTCAATGAAATATGGTACTTGATCTAAATTAAATTCTTTCTTTACTCGAGGACGAGCAAAGCTTAAGTTGGAGGGTATGATAAGTATCATAAATTCATCAATAAAAGTATTAATTTATTAATTAATTTATATTAATTTTTAGAAATTATTAATTAATTTATATATAATTTTTGAGAAATTCATATTTTTATTAATTAAAAAATTAATTAACAAATAATAAAATTTAGAAAATAAAATTTTATAATTAATGGAAAGAGCTCATTTTTTTGATTATAACGAAATAAGTTTGGAGCAAGACGAAGCTAAAATGAAAAAGATATAAATTTTTAAAGAAATAAAATAAATTTAAATGAAAAAAAATAACATACGGCTCAAACGGCTCAAGCCGTCATGCCGCAGCAGCCGGTGTGTCCAAACGCACCGAGCCAAGCCAACCAAGCTGGCATGCACGTCAAGCCATCCAAACTAGCCAACTCAAGCCCAGAAGTCATCAGCTGGTCTACAGAATAGTATGGACCGCCAGCTCAGCAGACGCCGACGAATCAGAGCCTGCCACGTGGTAGACCTAGACCCTTAAAGGATTTACAGAAAATTCATCATGGCTCATAGGGCATTTTGGTCTTTTCATCTATCAATAAAAGATGCTGAATTGGTGCGGTGGTGCACGATGTGGCCGATCCATGCGATCCATGGGGACAGTAAATGCACGATCGTACGGTGGTGGTTGTGTGCGGTCAAGATCGGACGGTCAGCATTTTTTTCGATTGCTGATTTCACCTGGATCACCATCGAATGGCAGCACTTGATTCCAGCTTTGATCCGATGGTCCAGAAACACTCCCGATGATGATCAGGACTCCTGATGCATGATTTGCGGCAGATTTCTTCCATCAACGTGCGATCGGACGGTCAGAATTTAATCCAATCTGATCTGGGCTGGTACACATCCAATTTTGATGATTTTTAGATCGTTGGATTTCTATTGAATGGCCAGATTTCACCAGAACTTACTAGAGTCATATCAGAGCTATTTTGATTCAAATTTTATTCAGATTTTGATGATTACAAAGGCCATTAGTCCCATATTGCCTTCAGAAATAAATATCCAACCCTCCTAGCTCTATAAAAAGGATCCTAAGCCTCTAGAAATGGATAGATCGGGTGGAAGGGAAGCTAAGGTATAGGGTAGAAGCCAAGCTCTGGGTTAAAGGTTGCTTCAAAGCTACAGTGCTGAGAAGAAGAGCCAGTCTTCTACGCCATCTCCATGCCTACGCTGATCTGTGATCTCCTTTTAGTTTTCTCTTTCTTTTTCTTTAATTTCTTTTATTAAAATTCCAAATTTTTTTAATTTTTTTGTATTTAAATTCTACATCTGATTTAAATTCTGATTTAATTTAATTTAATAAAGAAAGTTTTATTATTCTTTTCAATTCTAGCTCTTTAAATTAATTATTCTTCATTGCTTTTTAATTTTGTTGCAAGTAGTTGCTAAGATCTAAATAGTAGATCTTAGTACCAAATTTATTTTTTGCATAATTTAAATTCTACTTTTATTTATAAATCTATTTTTTGACTTTAATTTTCAAAAACTCTTCTTTTCTTTTCTTAAAAATAATAATAATAATAAAAATAAATAAAAATAAAAAAAATTAAAGATTTTAGAAATAAATCATTGCCTCTCTATGGATTCGACCCGACTCACTACTCTCTTCATAATTTTTAATTAAATTAAAAAGTAAAGAGTTGGATTTAAACTGATAAACACGGTGTCTTAACGACAACATCATATTCCTATAAGGTGTCCAAGAATATAACCACTGATTCTCATGCACAAAATCAAGGAAAAAAGGGCTGAATAAGATAGAGGGGCATGGGTAGAGTTGGCACATAAGGGAGGGAGGAGTTTGGGTCAAAGAAGACTCTTCCAAGTAGGAAATAATTTCCAACTTTCTTCTAATTTTGATCAAATCAAATTTAAATCCAATTTATGAGATAATGAGGTATGGGAAATCATTTCTTAGGCATGGAAATTATAAAAAAAAATCTAAAATTAAATATTGGGGCATGGGACCATTGGTGCAAGGGAGGAGTGAGAGTCCCAGTCCAATTGTGACTTTTTATGTTTGACTAGGTCAAAACTATTTTGAATATAAATCAAAACTAATTTAAACTAGATAAAATATAACCTAATTGAGAGTGATCCTAGTCTAATTAGGAGCCTAATTAAATTAGATTTAAACATATTTAATTTTGATTTAAATCCAAAGTCAATTTTGAATTAGATGCATTTAAATCCTAGTCCAACTAGGAATTGATTTTCCCTTGCAATTGGCTTATCCAATAAATCAATTGAACTTAATCCAATTAAGTCCAAACTAATTTTAATTAAATCTAATTCAGTTAGACTTGATCTCAGTCTGATTGCTCAATCAAATTGAGCCAATTAGCAATCCAATTGCTAATCAATCCTCCTACAACACTTGCATTAGGTCAAACATGAATCGCATTGAATGTTTGACCTCAAAATAATTCTCAATCATTGATTAACTATTTGATCAGGTTACAAGCTCTAATATGTGTGACTCCATAGGTTCGAACCTAAGCTGGTAGCATAGGAAGCAATTCCTGTATCAATTGAAGTTACCATCTAGCAATGGTTCCTAACGTCCAATTAGGTTGAATGTATGCAAAGCAACATTCTTAGAACCCTGGCCCATGGTTACTATATAATTCATCCCTTTGACCAATAATGCTTAAGATGACTTCGAGTATGCTGTCAACACTCATATAAGTCATCGCTATTGTGTCTCAAAATTTTGCAAATCTCGTGACACCTCACAAGGATTACCTAGGCCTAGATTTTGCTAAATTGAAACACAACGAGTCATTCTCTTTCTGAAGTTAATCAGAGTGGTCCATCTCATCTTGACTCACACACCGACTTTACAAGTATTTGACTATACCCAAAAATCTTTCAAACCTATATTAGAAATATAGACAGTCCGGCACCAAAGTATAGTGAGTTGCTTGCAAGTCACCATGGTGATCTCAGATCAGAGGAACACTTATATCCATTGGCCTTAGCTAGCTACTCTTGATAGTAGAGTGCTATATTGATCATGTTCAGTGCAAATATGCTCCTACATCTTACCTGAATGCCATACCAGTGTCTTCACACCACTTGATTATGAGGACAACCAATGCATATGGCATATAGCAACCTACACTCGATAAGTTATCATCCTTATTAATAACTTATCATTTGGTCATGAACAATTTAAGAATTATCCAATAAATCCTTCTTTATCGATTGATTATGGTTCTAAGGACTTCATCATAATTTAGGAGTTTATTTAAGAAAGATAGAACTTTTATGATGAACCAACCAAATAACTATTATTATTAGATAATTCATATACTAATTTCAATCATCTACTACTTAGATGATTGGCTTTAAGACACATTTCCTAACAACTTTCACTTAGACTTCAGCCAATTAGAATGATATCAAATATCCTATCTTCCACTTGAGTTCATAGAACTCGTTAGTTTCGAGGCCTTAGCAAATGGATCGGTCAAGTTCTCCTTTTACTTTGACCTTCTAAAGATCGACGTCATCCTAATCTAAAATCAAAGGTGATAACAATGTAGAATATGCTAGTCCTTAGATTCTTTAGCCTGAGCTATGGCTCTAGTGCTACGATAGGACTGGATCATTGGTGGAGGGTGCCACTCCCAATCCGCTAATGAACCTCAGCAACTACGCTGCTTACATGGCAGCATCATATGCCATGATGTACTCTACATCACTAACTAAATAGGCTAAAGTATCTTGCTTGGAACCTTTTTAGTAGATTGCTCTTATAATTAAGGTATGAGCCGACATTCTCTAGTTGTCATCTTTTTCTGACTGAAATTAAAACATCCATATGTTTTAAGTCAGTACTTCCATATTTGAGTCATTAGACTTTAGTATTTTTCAAATACTTAAGGATTATCTATACAATCTTTTAGTGGCTCTCACATGGATCAGATTGGTATCTGCTCACTACCTCTAGTGAGTATACCATGTCTAGTCACATACATAGAGAAATAAGATGATAGCTAAATCTTTATTCTTTGCAATGCTGGGATGTCATTCTCGATTAAGAGAATTTCATCCATAGACAATACAAGGAATAACACTATAAAATATTTTGCCCAATTACAAATGCAGGATTTGTCTTTGTTCATAACAAAAGCATACGTTCAAAATGTATGTTCTAATTCTGAGGTAATAGCCAAACGAGCTTTAAGATCTTTACCTTTTCGTCTGTGCTACTCTAATCCTTTTGAAAATCCATTCGCACCCAATGGATTTTATCCCTTCAGGTGAATCATTTAGTGTCCATACACTATTGATTTCCATGGACTTCAATTTGGATCATGTGGCTCCAAGCCACTTCTCAGATCACTGCATTGTATCCCTATAGGTGATCGGATTCTTGTTGTTTTCATTGAGCTCAACAGGATCACCATCCTAGACCTAGATTTTGAAGTATCTATCCAACCGATGCGGTACTCTATCGGATCTTCTTAAAGATGATACTTTAAAGGGCTCCAGATTTGATCTGATCAAATTCGATTTTGTAGGTTTACTAGATTACGTCGGTTCTTTTTTACCAATCAAATTTTTTTAAGTTCAACTTGATAGGCATCGGTTCCTTCTCTAAGAAACTTCTTTTCAAAAGGAATGCCCTACTACTGATGAACATCTTATGTTCTTTAGTATAGTAGAATTAATAACCCTTAAATACTTATTGGACCAGGATCCAAGTTTATCTATGTGCAAATATATGATATAGGCCGATCAACTCCAAACTCAAAAGTGAGAGAGTCAAGGTCTATGCCCAATCCATATCCCATATGGAATTTATGTGACAGATTTACTTAGAATCTTTTTTAGAGTTAGCCACAAGAGCACAACCTTGAAATAGGCAGATAAGTGAATCCTATAGTGGATTGAACCATGTCTAACAAAGTTCAATTTCTTCTTTTAGATATACCATGTTTCAAAAGAAATCCACTTGAGAGAAAATCCAATTCTCTCCTAGATATGTCAAAAACTCACTGAATAAGTATTTGCCTCATCGATCCGATCGAAGAATTTTAATACCTTTTCAGTTTATTTTTCTATTTCATTATTGAATCATTTGAATATTTTAAATAATTCAGGTTAGATGCACCCATGCCTAGATAGGTCATCTGTAATGAAATATTAGTATCTTACTTTGGCACTTAAGTTCATAAGTCCACATACATTACTATGTATGAGACTTAGAACTTTATCGACTCCTTCACCTTTTTCAGTAAAGGATGCTTTTATCATTTTTTCAAGAAGACAAGATTTATAGGCTATCAATGATTCACAATTATTGATGTCGAGGTTTTTCTCTCAAGCTAACCCGTTTATCCTGTTCTTGTCAAGATGACTAAGCCTATAATACCAAAGATAGATAGTCATGACATAATGTAACTTGAGTGTGTACATTACACTTAACAGGCTGCCTAAATATTAAATATTATTTCTTTATTATCCATGTATTATTATAATATTATTTATAATAATATCACAATAATCTTTTTTATTGATAAATGATAACCATCTCTAACCAAAAGGCCATCAGAGATCACATTTATCATAAACGATGGACAATAGTGATAATCACCCAAAATGACATCTATTGAAAATAAGCTTGACAAATCCTAAAGCTAGGATTGGAATAAGATTCCATCTCCAACATTCAGGTATTTCTCACCATTTTCAAATATCCCACTTATTTGTAGTCTTTGCAATAAATTGCATAAGACTACCGACATCTAATTGTTAGATATATGTGCCCTAAAAGCCAGAATTGGCTGACACTTGTAATACACTTCTAGGGGCAAAATTATAATTTTGACTAAAATCAATAAAATGGGTTATTTTCTATCACATATGTGTATTTAGTGTCTGTGATACATCCTTTGAGTTAATGATAATGATAATTCATCTTTTCAAGAGTTAAAAATTTAAGACATGAATAATCATTATTAACTCATAAAATGCTTCCGACCATAGGATCATCACGAGGATGGTGATTGATCTAGAAGGTTGGTGTATAATCACTTTTCTTTAGTAGATGAGTCTTGAGTCTATGGTGTGGAGACATCGGAGTGAGAGTACAGATACTCGTTAGAGAATGAGGGCACTCAGCATGACTACCTCGAGTAGTCATTAGGAAGTCTACCTTCTCATCAATGACTGACTCGATGCTGTAGTGGTGTGTCTGGTTCTTTAATATGAGATGCATCGATAGTTTACCTTGAGGGTGTTATAGTTTGACTACACCATTACTCGATCTCCTAGCCATACGAAATTCTGAGGTGTATGTTGGCTATAGCATGTTCATTGTAGGAACTGGATAGCATCAAGATGGAATCTATCTACCTCGGTGGTAGAGGAGCAGCCCTATGATGATCATGAGAATCAAGTCCAGAAGTCCATGGCCATGGTAGAGTGAAATAATAGAAAGAGTTTTATTTAGATTTTCACATTGGACTTGAATCAAATGATTACATCATATGACAGAGACTACGGTTTGACGAGTTCACCTTAACCCTAATCTGATCGGGGCTCAAGATAGAAGAACTTAATCACATAGATAGCTACACCAAGAGGTTCGCATTCAGCTCTGATGGGTTGCCACCATATACTGCTAGGTGTCACTGGTGGATTTTGGGAGCAATTAGAATGATTTAGATGATCAATCATTCTAGCTGTTCGAATCAGAAGAGTTCTAATCCATCAAAAGGAGTTTCAATGATGTTGATGATAGAGATCATGACATATCCCATTATCATACAGAACTAAATCTAACTGGGTCACACAAATAAGGATTTGAATATGGTGATCATCAATTGAACTGATCCAGTTCAATTGATCTAAATGAGATTCAATTAGGTTTAAGAAAATCATGCTAGCACTCGATTGAACCTAACGTTCTTCTTTTACTATCATAAATAGTTGTCCTAACTGAGCCAAAGGAGTTTGTGCTCGATCAGAGGTCTTCACTTGTCTGACTGGAGCTTATCCAAGTCAGAAAAGATTGTCTTATTTTATAAGACATTACCTACCATTTTTGGTCACCTGCCATTTCTCGTCCTTTAACTTTGGTCAAAAGTTGACTTTGACTGGTCAAATGTTGACCATTGATACTTTGACTTATGTCCACATGTCACGCACCTATTGGAGAGCTGGTGAGAGCCTATCCTCCAACCAGAACCTAGTAAGGAGGAGGGCGCACGCCACCCTTGGCGTGTGCCCAATTTGGAGGCACCCAAGAGTCCCTGTTGGACAGGAACTCCATCTCCTTTTTGGATTTCGATTAGAGTTCTCCTAAGAACTAACTTTGATTGGTCTTAGGCACCATCTAAGGAGGAATCCAAGGGACTCTATTCACCACCAATCAGATTTAGATATGATTTCACAAAGGGTTGTGATTGGTTGGGAAGAAGAGGAGTTGGATCACAGATAGTCTATAAATAAGACCCTGTGCCCAACTCAAATTATGATTGGAAAGGAATTCAATTCCCACACCCCAAGGCCTCCTCTCCCCTCTTCCTCCATGCCGAACATACCTTCTCCCTCTCCTCTCCACGTCCAAAGTGGTTTGGACCTTGGTTGGTGCAATTCAGACGAGAGAAAGGCGACGAAAGATAGAAGGCTGCGCTGCTGCAAAGGACAACTGCTGATCTTCGAAAGGAGTTTTGAAGATCTTCCAGATCAGATCCAGATCTAATTTTTGGAGACGTGATAGAGAAGAAGAGGATCTCCAAATCTAGCCTGAGTGGATATCGATAGAGGCCAGGCACTTGTGTGGCTAGATCCAGAACCTTCCGCTGCTTATAGGATCATCAACGGGTAATAGGATTATCCACTTGAAGGTAAATTAAATTTGATTTAATTTATCTAAATTTATTTTAATTATTAAATAATAAAAATTAGATCTGAAATATCTCAGATCTGATATGGATCAAAATTTTTTTTTAAAAAAATATATCTCTTGATTTGATCAGATCTGAACGAACCTGGTTCGAAAAATTAGGATTTTCCTTCACTAATACCCATGTAGTAGAATTATTTACAAAAAAATTTTAAGATATTATCATATAACATCTTTAATAAGCAACTTTTGCTCCTTTCTCTTGTTCAGCCTGTTATGGTCAAGTGAAGCGAGATAATTCTTCTTTCTATGACCCTACTTCTAACATTAGAAGCACTATGCCTGATTTGGGTTAACCTTGGATTAATTATTTTAACTGGGCTTAGAAGCCCCAGTATGAACCCATTCATACTGCTGAATCAAATTCAACTCTCGATATTAATTATCAAAGTTGGGTCCCATAAGTCATCACTATCTAACAGTGATAGGAGCAATTAGGGTTTAGTCTTAATTTGAGAAAAGAGAACATTGACCTTAGTATATGAATTATATTAAGCTTAAAGACTTAGACTTTAGTCTAAAGGTTCTCCCACTATTTTATTCAAATTGATAGCCTCTACCTCTAATTTGGGAAATTATTTTAATTTTCTAGTAGGTACTAGAATCCACATAGACTTCACATAAGCCCAACAATGGTTGGTCAACCTATGTACATCTAAGGATAGGTTCATAATCAATTGTTTCTCCAAACAACTTCTAGTAATTTAATTTTGCCCTAAAAACCTAATCAGTAGGCTAGAGCCTCCACTATAAGAATCCAATTAGGTCTAACCATTAACATGAGCATACTTGGTGCATCTAACTAACGAATGATTAAGCCTAACTATGGTTGGTCAACCTAACCACCATTAGAGAGACACATCCAAATCATCATATGATGAATGATAATTTTATTAGTCAACAAGCACCAGGCCTATGGGCCTCCAATGATTATTGAGTTAATGGACTCACTATCAAATACCTTAATGGGAGGCTATGACTCGGTTATCTCCATAACTTCATCATTTTAAGGACTTAATAATTTTAGAGGATTTAAATTATTAGTAGTTTAAGGATAGAAAGGATATGGATCAATTTGCTCCTACTGACTTCACCAAATCAGGTCCTTCCACTGACTTCATAAGTCACTGATGAGGATTATGATCAATTTTGGTCCATGGGCACCTATATCAGTCTCACTGAATGAAATCAGTCTCACTGATTTTCTATATGACATGGGTTAGCTCGAATCAATAAGCAACCTAATCAAAATCTGATTAACCATATTGGTCAGGTAAGTGAGATCGGTGGAAGGATTTGCCAAGGCTTGCCTTAGACACCATCAGAAATGGCCAGATAAGTGGGCTGCCAATTAAAAACCAGTTGTCTAAAATGCTAGACTTATCTTAGATACCAATTGGTTTGTTAGTTTTGATTTGGTCTACCTAAAGACTCGAGCTCGACCACTGAGCCACGATCAGATCCATTTGTTAGATATATGGACTTTGATCAACTACAACCATTGAATTGATCTATAGAAAAGAAATGACCTAATCTTAATTAACTATTAATTAGGTTTGATCAATTTCTTAACTAAGTTCATATTTAATCTAACCCTAGGTTTAACCCAGTTAATGATCTGATCAAAACTAACCCATTTAATCTTTAACCCAAGTTTTATGAAATTATCTTAGGATCTTCAAATCACAAACCTAGATCCTAAATAATTACTTAATTCTTAATTAAGTTCAAAGTTTGAATTTATGGAACCTTAGAACTAGTTTTTGATTTTATTATTTAAAATATTTTTAAATTATAAATAATTTATATTGAATCATATTTAATACATGGCTTAGATCTGATTTATTTCATTATTTAGATCATGTCCTAGAATTTTGAATCTAGGGTTTTTCAAAAAGTAAGTTCTTAATTTAAATTCTATAAAATAAATATATCATACATATACATTCTAGATTCAAAATAAAAATTATATATCAACATATGCAATAAGAGGATCTAGATCTAAACATAAAATACATCATGTGGATCAGATCATAAACCATTTAAAATTAGATTTAAAATTTAAAAATAAGTCATAAATCATTTTAGATCTTATCTAATATATTTATGACATAGGTTTTTTGAATCAGTACATACTAGGATAACCTTTCCACTGTAAGGGATAAACCTTATAGCAGGACAATCTTATGGCAGTACATGCAGTCATGATATTATTTAGATCTAATCTAAATAATTTAAAATAGATTAAATATTTATTTAATTTTAAATTTAAATCAAAAAATTAAATCATAAATTTTCGTAGATCTAATCTAAATTATTCATGATTCAAATTCAGATCAGTACATACTAGGACAACTTTTTCATTATATGGGGTTAACCTTACAATAGGACAACCTTATGGCAGTATGTGCGATCTTTAATTAATTTTAATTTTTAGATTTAATCTAATGCAAACATGATTGTGTTATAAAAAAATCTAGATGCTCTAATATCACTGTTGAAAAACATGCAGGATTTCATGCATAGATTTCAAAATTTTTTCTAAATATAGAGTAGCAGAAGACATAGATTAAACTGTTTAATCTACAACATGCATGTAATCAAATTACAAAATTCTACATCAAGAATCTATAACATGTTATGATGCAAATATAAATCTAAAATTAATTTAATAATAAATGATATTGATCATATCAATACCTAGATCTAGAATAATTCTAGATCTAACCTTAGATCGCATCTAGGTCACCAAGAGATCAGATCTCTTACCTTTGCATGAGAACTCTATGGTTGAATCTGTTATTGCTTTTGGAGCCACACAAGCATCTGACCTCTACAAGTGGTCCACATGAACCTGCAATATAGATCGGAGGTTCATCGAACGAAGATCCGCTCGAAGTGCTAGCTTCTCATGGATCCCTCCTGATGGTTAATCCAATACATGTTCTTCAGATCTCTTGGACACTCCAAGAGATGAAGAACACGAGGAGAAATAAGAAAGAAATCCAACCCTTGGATCTTCCATAAATCAAAAAATAAAATCAAAGAAAAAATAAATCCTAAGAGAAGATAAATCTTCTCCTCCAGGACATCAATGATTGATGTCCTGAAAACATCTCTATGTTAGGACAAGAGGAGACCTCCTATAGAATTTTTTCTAAGTTTCTAGATCTAAAATTTTTAATTTTATTCATACAAAAATTCTCTCAATAATTGGAGAGGAAGGATTCTTCAAGAAACCCTAAGAGGAAACCTTTCTTTTCTTCTCCTTCTCTCATCAGGACATGATCAGATCATGTCCAAAAATAACACCATGCCCCAACAACTTGGAGCACTCATCCCCACACCCAAATCCTCTATATCTCTTATATTTTTATCATATAAAAATTATAAATAAAATAGAAAGAGAGAAACATAAAAGAAAAATATAAGAGAAGACAATCTTCTCTTACCTTGTCTCTTCAAGACATCAACCTTTGATATCTTAATTGAAGGCTCTTCTCCATGAATCTTGGTGTCACAAGTCTTCCAAGTCTTCTCCTCCTTTTCCTCTAATTTTTTATGATTTTTCTAATATTTTTTACATCCTAAAAATATCTCATAAGAGGCATCCACCATTTATTGCAAGGCTAGGTCAAAACCTAGTCAAAGGAGGACTTCTATGGGGCATCCAAGAGTTGGACGCCCCTCCCACTTATTTTTTTGTGTAACCACTGATTCTCATGCACAAAACCAAGAGAAAAAGAGCTGAATAAGATAAAGGGGTATGGGTAGAGTTGGCGCACAAGGGAGGGAGGAATTTGGGTCAAAGAACACTCTTCCAAGTAGGAAACAATTTTCAACTTCCTTCTAATTTTGACCAAATCAAATTTAAATCTAATTTATGAGATAATGGAGTGTGGGAAATAATTTTTTAGGCATGGAAATCATAAAAAAAAAATCTAAAATTAAATATTAGGGTGTGGGACCATTGGTGCAAGGGAAGAGTGAGAGTCCCAGTCCAATTGTGACTCTTTATGTTTGACTAGGTCAAAACTATTTTGAACTTAAATCAAAACTAATTTAAACTAGATAAAATCCAACCTAATTGAGAGTGATCTGTTAGATATATGTGCCCTAGAAGCCAAAATTGGCTGACACTTGTAATACACTTCTAGGGGCAAAATTATAATTTTGACTATAATTAATGAAATGGGTTATTTTCTATCACACCTGTGTATTTAGTGTCTGTGATACATCCTTTGAGTTAATGGTAATGATAATTCATATTTTCAAGAGTTGAAAATTTAAGACATGAATAATCATTATTAACTCATAAACAGCTCCCGACCATAGGATCATCACGAGGATGGTGATTGATCCGGAAGGTTGGTGTACGATCGCTTCTCTTTAGTAGATGAGTCTTGAGTCTACGGTGTGGAGACACCGAAGCGAGAGTACAGATACTCGTTAGAGAACGAGGGCACTGAGCGTGACCACCTCGAGTAGTCATTAGGAAGTCTACCTTCTCGTCAATGACTGACTCGATGCTGCAGTAGTGTGTCTGGTTCTTTGACCTGAGATGCATCGGCAGTTCACCTTGAGGGTGTTATAGTTTGACTACACCATTACTCGGTCTCCTAGCCATATGGAACCCTGAGGTGTATGTTGGCTATAGCATGTTCATTGTAGGAACTGGATTGCATCAAGATGGAATCTATCTACCTCGGTGGTAGAGGAGTAGCCCTATGATGATCATGAGAATCAAGTCCAGAAATCCATGGCCATGGTAGAGTGAAATAATAGAAAGAGTTTCTATTTAGATTTTCACATTGGACTCGAATCGAATGATTACATCATATGACAGAGACTAGGGTTTGACGAGTTCACCTTAACCCTAATCTGATCGGGGCTCAAGATAGAAGAACTTAATCACACAGGTAGCTGCACCAAGAGGTTCGCATTCAGCTCTGATGGGTTGCCACCATATACTGCTAGGTGTCACTGGTGGATTTTGGGAGCAATTAGAATGATTTAGATGATCGATCATTCTAGCTGTTCGAATCAGAAGAGTTCTGATCCATCGAAAGGAGTTTCGATGATGTCTATGATAGAGATCATGACATATCCCATTACCATACAGAACTGAACCTAACTGGGTCACACAAACAAGGGTTTGAATCTGGTGATCATCAATTGAACTGATCTAGTTCAATTGATCTGAATGAGATTCAATTAGGTTCAAGGAAATCGTGCTAGCACTCGATTGAACCTAACGTTCTTCTTTTACTATCATAAATAAGTTGTCCTGACTGAGCCAAAGGAGTTTGTGCTCAATCAGAGGCCTTCATATGGTCTGACTGGAGGTTGTCCAAGTCAGAATAGGTTGTCTTATTTGTAAGACATTACCTGCCATTTTTGGTCACCTGCCATTTCTTGTTCTTTGACTTTGGTCAAAGTCTACCTTTGACTGGTCAAACGTTGACCATTGACCCTTTGACTTTTGACCACATGTCATGCACCTATTGGAGAGCTGGTGGGGGCCTGTCCCCCTGCCAGAACCTGGCAAGGAGAAGGGCGCACGCCAAGGGTGGCGTGAGCCCAAGTAGGAGGCGCCTAGGAGTCCTTGTTGGACAAGGACTCCACCTCCCTTTTGGATTCCAATCAGAGTTCTACTAAGAATCCAGTTTGACTGGTCTTAGGCGCCCTCTAAGGAGGAATCCAGGGGTCTCTATTCCAACCAATCAGATTTAGATCTGATTTCACAAAGGGTTGTGATTGGTTGAGAGGAAGAGGAGTTGGATCACAAGAGGTCTATAAATAAGACCCTGCGCCCAACCCTAATTCTAAGTGAATGCAATTGAGAAACCCCACGCCCCAAGGCTGCCTCTCCCCTCCTTCTCCATGCCATAGTCTCTTCTCCCCTTGCTCTCCACGTCCAAAAGGTGTTTTGGACTTTGGTTGGTGCGATTCAGATCAAGGAAAGGCGATCAAAAGCAAGAAGGCTGCGCTGCTGCAAAAGGACGACTGCAGATCTTCAAAAGAGTTTTGAAGATCCTCCAGATCAGATCCAGATCTGATTTTTGGAGGTGTGATAGAGAAGAAGAGGATCTCCAGATCCAACCCGAGTGGATACCGGTAGAGGCCAGGCGCTTGCGTGGCTAAGATCCAGAACCTTCCGCTGCAATCAGGATCATCTACAGGGTAATAGGATTACCCAAATCAGGTAAATTAAATTTGATTTAATTTATCTTATTTTATTTTATTTATTAAAATAATAAGAATCAGATCTGAAACATATCAAGATCTGATTGAGATCAAGAGAAAAATTTTTGAAATATATCTCTTGATCTAATCAGATCTGGACGAACCTGGACCGGGAAATCAGGATTTCCCTTCAACTGGTATCAGAGCCATGGTTCTAAATTGTTTAGATCTGATTTTAATTTTATTTTAATTAGAAAATAAAGTGATTTCAGATGTCACATGAGATGTGATCAGATCTGAAATCAGAAAAATTAAAATTAAATGATTTGGATCTAAGAACATGAAGATATGCATGACTAGTTCTAGAATAGAATAGTTCTATAGAATAGTTTTGCATGTCTTTGATTTAATCTGATTAAATCATATTTTAGATCTTCTTATTTACTATTTTCTGATATTATAAGTGTTATAATAACATCTGATAAACAGCAAATAAAAATTATTTAATTTTAAATATCATATGAGATATGATAGATGCATGACTAGACTAGTTGTAGAATAGTTCTACATAATTGTCTAGATTAGAATTTATTTTGATTAGATCAATTTAAATCTAATTTTTTAGATTATTATGTGATAATTTAGATCTGAAAACATGCATGATTTGATACATGAGATGTATGCAAAATATGCCTTGATTAGATCTAAATTTGTATATGAGATATATGATATAGATCTATAACTGTTTTGTAGATTTACATGTTCCTGATTAAGGCGTTCCTCTTGGCCGTCCGGTCATAAGAACGAAGAAGGGTTTAAAGGCCCTCTCTTCCCATTCGATGGGGTGTTCTTATGACGTGTAGGGGTGCTGCGTGTTCGTCCTTAATCAGAAACCCAAAACTTACTTTCTGCAAAACCCTAGATCCTGAAACCCTAGGATTTATTGTGCATATTTTGTTTATGAACCCAACTTAATTAAGAATTAAGTTTATGGAATATTAATTAGGTCTAAAATTGAGA
This sequence comes from Cocos nucifera, assembly GCA_006176705.1. Classification (NCBI taxonomy): domain Eukaryota; kingdom Viridiplantae; phylum Streptophyta; class Magnoliopsida; order Arecales; family Arecaceae; genus Cocos; species Cocos nucifera. The sequence goes on from QRFJ01001062.1 coordinate 26,684, forward strand.
ATTTCAGATCTAAGACATATTCATAATACTGGGTTCGGGCTTGGGTAGCTCAATTAGGTCTAAGCGGTTGATCAAACCGAATCAAGAGTTGGTTAGATGGGATCAACAATGCTTAAATTGACCAGCCTAATAGGATTAAGTCTGGGTCAAGATCGAGTCACGATCAAGCAAGACCTAATTAGGCTCAGAGGTTAGAGTCTGGATTGTAGGCTAACCCAATTGGTTCTGACTCAACAATTTGGTGTCTAAGGTAAGTTTGGCACAGACGACCGACTGGTTTTTAATTGGAAGCTACTCGACCTGAATGCGTTCTTGTGCGAGTTAACGGCATATTCCTTCCACCGGTCTCACTTACCTGGCCATATCTGTTGACACAGTTCTGATCTGAGGTGGTCAATAATCCGAGCTGACCCATGCCACTAGGTTAGTCATAATTGTTATGACTAAGCCAAGTCTAGTTTAATGAGACCTGAATCAATTCTCCCTAAGAAAAGATTAAGTCCGAGGTCTTCCACCATTGTAGACGTGCGGGCCCTTCCCGGGGTTGATTGTTCTCGGCTGGATACAGTGGCTCAGTTGCACCGGGAAGACGCAACCATGTCTATTAGGCATTGGATGCTATGGGCTGGAGGATGAGTTGGGCTCAATATTTCGGATACGGTGAGAGACCCAATTAGGAACCCAGTCTATGCAAATGGTGGGTCTGACTTAACTAAGGAGTGGATCAATATTCCGGATACGGTGAGATTCATGAATTAGAGACCAAGTTTGGGTGCACCATGATTAGAGAATCATTGAACAAGAGTTGTTCACTCATTGGCTAACCCATCACCAATAACTGTTAGGTGAGGTGATGAGTCAGTTGGTGAGACCGCACCACCCACTAGAAATCATCAATCGCGGAGATTTTCGCATCTCTACAGAGGGAGTGTAGGGATCCGAGAAAATAGTGGGAGCTAATTTGTTTAAAAATAAAATCCCTAAACAAATTGGTCAAGTCAAAATTACAGTATCTAACTAGAATCTTTGACTCTCTACAGGAAAATGTCTGCGTCCAACCCACTGGCACGTATCCTAGACACACATAGACTGACTGGACCCAATTATAAAGATTGGCTCAGGAACTACAAAATTGTTTTGGGTTCAGAGAAGTTAACACATGTTTTGGACCAGGACCCTCCCACCTTACCAGCTCGTCCATCCACTGAACAGAGAGCGTCTCTGGAAAAATGGATTGACGAAGACAATAAGGCCAGATACTACATGTTGGGCTCGATGTCTGATGAGCTCCAGCGCCAACATGAAGATATCGGGACTGCTCGCCAAATGTTGGCTCACCTGCAGGAGATGTTTGGTGAACAGAGTCGCGCAGCCAAATATCAAGTCACAAAATGACTTTTTAAGGCTAAGATGCGTGATGGGCAGTCAGTCCAAGATCACTGTCTGACAATGATCAAGGACATGGAAGAGCTTGAGAAGCTCGGTGTGAAGTTGGACTTGGACCTTGCAGAACGATATTATTCTGCAATCCTTGACTGATGCATATGGGCAATTCATCATGAATTACCACATGCATAAACTTCAGAAATTCCTTGGCCGAGTTGATGAATATGCTGGTTACCGCTGAGCTTTCTATGAAAGGTTCTAAAGGCTCAGTTCTTGCTATGGAACGGACTTCTTCCAAAAGAAAGTCTTATGGAAAGAAAAAGAAGTCTGTGAAAAAGCAAAAGGTGGAAGGATCAAAGAAGAAGAAGGCAGAACCGAAGAAGAAAGGTCCGATGGCAAAGGAAAGTGTTTCCATTGCAACAGCGACGGCCATTGGAAGCGGAACTGCCCTACTTACCTGGCCACCCTGAAGAACAAGAAGGAAGGTCCTTCTGGAGGTATGCTCGTTATTGAGTCTAACCTTACGGTTTCTTCTGCATCCAGTTGGGTGCTTGACTCTGGTTCTAGTGCTCATCTGTGCACTTCTATGCAGGGTCTTGAGGATAGCAGGAGGCTGAGGGATGGAGACATGATCCTACGCATCGGTAATGGAGCAAGAGTTGCTGCAGTAGCCGTGGGAACATACCCTCTTCGATTACCATCTGGTTTAGACTTAGTTTTAAAAGACTGTTATTATGTGCCTGCAGCTAGCAGGAATTTGATTTCTGTTTCATGCTTAGCACAAGAAGGTTATGTGATCACCTTCTTTAAGGACCATTGTAACATTCTTTATGAAAGAAATAAAATTGCAAATGGTTTCCTTATTAATGGTCTTTATCAGCTTGCATATTGATGTACCTATTTTAACTATCGAGCAAAACGTGAATGCCAAACGACCTAGGGATAGTCCAAACGACAGATATCTATGGCACCTGAGATTAGGTCATATAGCAGAAGATAGGATTAACAAATTGGAGAAAAATGGGCTATTGAGTCCATTGACTTTTGAGTCATATCCAACTTGTGAATCTTGTCTTCAAGGCAAAATGACTAAACTCCCTTTTGTTGGACATGGGGAGAGGGCCACAGATCTCCTTGCCCTAGTACATACTGATGTGTGCGGCCCATTTGATGTGCCGGCTAGAGGCAATTTTGTCTACTTCATTACCTTTACCGATGATCTGTCTAGGTATGGGTATGTGTATCTTATGAGACACAAGTCTGAAGCTTTTGAAAAGTTCAAAGAATTCAGACATGAAGTAGAAAAACAAACTGGAAAACCCATTAAGGTTCTTCGATCAGATCGAGGAGGTGAATACCTTAGCAGGAAATTCCTAGACTATCTCAAGGAAAATGGCATAGTCTCTCAATGGACTCCACCAGGAACACCTCAACTCAACGGGGTTTCAGAACGGAGAAATCGGACTCTATTGGATATGGTTCGATCCATGATGAGCTTCACAGACCTCCCTGATTTCCTTTGGGGACATTCATTATTAACTTCAATCTATCTTACTGAATAGGGTTCCCTCTAAAACCGTTCCTACCACACCGTATGAGATATGGCACGGTAAGAAACCAAGTCTGAGTCATCTCAGAATTTGGGGTTGTCCGGCTCATGTCAAAAGACAACAAGCGGACAAGTTAGAGTTTAGGTCCTTTAGAGCTCGATTCATAGGATATCCTAAAGAGTCATTAGGATACTATTTCTACATTCCAGAAGACCACAATGTGATTGTGAGTCGACATGCCATATTTCTTGAAAAATAGTTTATTCAAGATAGCGGCATTGGAAAGCAGATTAAGCTTGATGAGAAAGTCTCACAAGCAGAACGAGCTAAGGACCAAGTGGAACCAAATCAGGTTGAGCCAATAAGAACACTACCTCCTCCACCTCGTAGATCGGAAAGAGTTTCCCGTCCCCCTGAAAGATACTTAGGTATTATTTCAGAGGATGTAGAGGAAATGTTCCTCATAGGTAATGGTGCTCATGGTGATGATCCCAAAACCTACAACGAGGCGATATCAGATATCGACTCCGAGAAATGGCTTGAGGCAATGAAGTCAGAGAATTGACTCGATGCACTCAAACCAAGTCTGGACCTTGGTAGATCCACCAGAAGGTATAGTACCTATTGGGTGTAAATGGATCTTCAAGAGAAAGATTGGTGCAGATGGGAATGTGGAGACATTCAAGGCTAGACTGATGGCAAAAGGTTATAGTCAACGCGAAGGCATTGACTATCAGGATACCTTTTCCCCGGTAGCTATGCTAAAATCCATCCGCACATTGCTTGCTGTTGCAGCCTATTTCGATTATGAAATATGGCAAATGGACGTGAAAACGGCATTCCTAAATGGATATCTTGAGGAAGATATCTATATGGAACAGCCGCTAGGTTTCACATCCAGTGATACTGATCACAAGGTTTGCAAGCTGCAAAGGTCCATATATGGACTTAAGCAAGCATCTCGGAGCTGGAACACTCGTTTCAATGATGTGATCAAAAAGTTTGGTTTCATCAAAAATGAAGAGGAACCATGTGTTTTCAAAAGGGTCAGTGGGAGCGCTGTTGTCTTCCTCGTATTGTACGTGGATGACATCCTCCTTATTGGGAATGATATTCCCATGTTGACATCAGTCAAGATGTGGTTGTCCAAGGAATTCTCCATGAAAGACCTAGGTGAAGCATCCTTTATTCTAGGAATTAAGGTCTATAGGGATAGACCGAATAGGATGCTAGGACTTTCACAGAAGATGTACATAGAGGAAGTACTAAAGAGGTTTAGTATGGAAAACTCTAAGAGGGGATTAATACCCTTCAGACATGGTATTCATCTTTCCAAGAAGATGTGCCCCAGCACACCTGAGGAAATAGAACGCATGAGCAAGATCCCTTATGCTTCTGCAATAGGGAGCCTCATGTATGCCATGCTATGTACACGACCTGATATAGCCCATGCTGTGAGTGTCACAAGCAGATATCAGTCAAATCCAGGTGAAGAACACTGGACTTCTGTGAAATGTATCCTTAAGTACTTGAGAAGAACTAAGGATATGATGTTGGTCTTTGGTAACGGAGAACTCCAAGTCCAGGGATACACAGACTCGGACTTCATGTCCGATATAGATGATCGAAAGTCGACATCTGGCAGACTGTTTGTGCTGGAAGAGTTCCAAGCAAACGGTGATACCATCCTCATCCGCGATTACCTTGAGAAAGGTTACGTTGAGGTCAAGAGAGTCAACTCCGCAGATAATGTGGCAGACCCACTTACAAAGCCGTTGGGCCAGCAGAAGATCGAAGCCCACCTTGAGAAGATGGGACTTAGACTTGTAGCCAATTGGCTTTAGGACAAGTGGGAGATTGTTAGATATATGTGCCCTAGAAGCCAGAATTGGCTGACACTTGTAATACACTTCTAGGGGCAAAATTATAATTTTGACTATAAATCAATAAAATGGGTTATTTTCTATCACATATGTGTATTTAGTGTCTGTGATACATCCTTTGAGTTAATGGTAATGATAATTCATATTTTCAAGAGTTGAAAATTTAAGACATGAATAATCATTATTAACTCATAAACAGCTCCCGACCATAGGATCATCACGAGGATGGTGATTGATCCGGAAGGTTGGTGTACGAATCGCTTCTCTTTAGTAGATGAGTCTTGAGTCTACGGTGTGGAGACACCGGAGCGAGAGTACAGGTACTCGTTAGAGAACGAGGGCACTGAGCGTGACCACCTCGAGTAGTCATTAGGGAGTCTACCTTCTCGTCAATGACTGACTCGATGCTGCAGTAGTGTGTCTGGTTCTTTGACCTGAGATGCATCGGCAGTTCACCTTGAGGGTGTTATAGTTTGACTACACCATTACTCGGTCTCCTAGCCATATGGAACCCTGAGGTGTATGTTGGCTATAGCATGTTCATTGTAGGAACTGGATTGCATCAAGATGGAATCTATCTACCTCGGTGGTAGAGGAGTAGCCCTATGATGATCATGAGAATCAAGTCCAGAAATCCATGGCCATGGTAGAGTGAAATAATAGAAAGAGTTTCTATTTAGATTTTCACATTGGACTCGAATCGAATGATTACATCATATGACAGAGACTAGGGTTTGACGAGTTCACCTTAACCCTAATCTGATCGGGGCTCAAGATAGAAGAACTTAATCACACAGGTAGCTGCACCAAGAGGTTCGCATTCAGCTCTGATGGGTTGCCACCATATACTGCTAGGTGTCACTGGTGGATTTTGGGAGCAATTAGAATGATTTAGATGATCGATCATTCTAGCTGTTCGAATCAGAAGAGTTCTGATCCATCGAAAGGAGTTTCGATGATGTCTATGATAGAGATCATGACATATCCCATTACCATACAGAACTGAACCTAACTGGGTCACACAAACAAGGGTTTGAATCTGGTGATCATCAATTGAACTGATCTAGTTCAATTGATCTGAATGAGATTCAATTAGGTTCAAGGAAATCGTGCTAGCACTCGATTGAACCTAACGTTCTTCTTTTACTATCATAAATAAGTTGTCCTGACTGAGCCAAAGGAGTTTGTGCTCAATCAGAGGCCTTCATATGGTCTGACTGGAGGTTGTCCAAGTCAGAATAGGTTGTCTTATTTGTAAGACATTACCTGCCATTTTTGGTCACCTGCCATTTCTTGTTCTTTGACTTTGGTCAAAAGTCTACCTTTGACTGGTCAAACGTTGACCATTGACCCTTTGACTTTTGACCACATGTCATGCACCTATTGGAGAGCTGGTGGGGGCCTGTCCCCCTGCCAGAACCTGGCAAGGAGAAGGGCGCACGCCAAGGGTGGCGTGAGCCCAAGTAGGAGGCGCCTAGGAGTCCTTGTTGGACAAGGACTCCACCTCCCTTTTGGATTCCAAT
>QRFJ01001062.1:34025-75565 GCA_006176705.1 Cocos nucifera
TTTGACCTGAGATGCATCGGCAGTTCACCTTGAGGGTGTTATAGTTTGACTACACCATTACTCGGTCTCCTAGCCATATGGAACCCTGAGGTGTATGTTGGCTATAGCATGTTCATTGTAGGAACTGGATTGCATCAAGATGGAATCTATCTACCTCGGTGGTAGAGGAGTAGCCCTATGATGATCATGAGAATCAAGTCCAGAAATCCATGGCCATGGCAGAGTGAAATAATAGAAAGAGTTTCTATTTAGATTTTCACATTGGACTCGAATCGAATGATTACATCATATGACAGAGACTAGGGTTTGACGAGTTCACCTTAACCCTAATCTGATCGGGGCTCAAGATAGAAGAACTTAATCACACAGGTAGCTGCACCAAGAGGTTCGCATTCAGCTCTGATGGGTTGCCACCATATACTGCTAGGTGTCACTGGTGGATTTTGGGAGCAATTAGAATGATTTAGATGATCGATCATTCTAGCTGTTCGAATCAGAAGAGTTCTGATCCATCGAAAGGAGTTTCGATGATGTCTATGATAGAGATCATGACATATCCCATTACCATACAGAACTGAACCTAACTGGGTCACACAAACAAGGGTTTGAATCTGGTGATCATCAATTGAACTGATCTAGTTCAATTGATCTGAATGAGATTCAATTAGGTTCAAGGAAATCGTGCTAGCACTCGATTGAACCTAACGTTCTTCTTTTACTATCATAAATAAGTTGTCCTGACTGAGCCAAAGGAGTTTGTGCTCAATCAGAGGCCTTCATATGGTCTGACTGGAGGTTGTCCAAGTCAGAATAGGTTGTCTTATTTGTAAGACATTACCTGCCATTTTTGGTCACCTGCCATTTCTTGTTCTTTGACTTTGGTCAAAAGTCTACCTTTGACTGGTCAAACGTTGACCATTGACCCTTTGACTTTTGACCACATGTCATGCACCTATTGGAGAGCTGGTGGGGGCCTTGTCCCCCTGCCAGAACCTGGCAAGGAGAAGGGCGCACGCCAAGGGTGGCGTGAGCCCAAGTAGGAGGCGCCTAGGAGTCCTTGTTGGACAAGGACTCCACCTCCCTTTAGGATTCCAATCAGAGTTCTACTAAGAATCCAGTTTGACTGGTCTTAGGCGCCCTCTAAGGAGGAATCCAGGGGTCTCTTTTTCAACCAATCAGATTTAGATCTGATTTCACAAAGGGTTGTGATTGGTTGAGAGGAAGAGGAGTTGGATCACAAGAGGTCTATAAATAAGACCCTGCGCCCAACCCTAATTCCTAAGTGAATTCAATTGAGATTTCCCACGCCCCAAGGCTGCCTCTCCCCTCCTTCTCCATGCCATACTCTCTTCTCCCCTTGCTCTCCACGTCCAAAAGGTGTTTTGGACTTAGGTTTGGTGCGATTCAGATCAAGGAAAGGCGATCAAAAGCAAGAAGGCTGCGCTGCTGCAAAAGGACGACTGCAGATCTTCAAAAGAGTTTTGAAGATCCTCCAGATCAGATCCAGATCTGATTTTTGGAGGTGTGATAGAGAAGAAGAGGATCTCCAGATCCAACCCGAGTGGATACCAGTAGAGGCCAGGCGCTTGCGTGGCTAGATTCAGAACCTTCCGCTGCAATCAGGATCATCTACAGGGTAATAGGATTACCCAAATCAGGTAAATTAAATTTGATTTAATTTATCTTATTTTATTTTATTTATTAAAATAATAAGAATCAGATCTAAAACATATCAAGATCTGATTGGGATCAAGAAAAAAATTTTTGAAATATATCTCTTGATCTAATCAGATCTGGACGAACCTGGACCGGGAAATCAGGATTTCCCTTCATGATCCTAGTCTAATTAGGAGCCCAATTAAATTAGATTTAACCATATTTAATTCTGATTTAAATCCAAAGTCAATTTGGAATTAGATGCATTTAAATCCTAATCCAACTAGGAATTGATTTTCCCTTGCAATTAGCTTATCCAATAAACCAGTTGGACTTAACCCAATTAAGTCCAAACCAATTCTAATTGAATCTAATTCAATTAGACTTAATCATCCTTATTAATAACTTATCATTTGGTCATAAATAATTTAAGAACCATCCGATAAATCCTTCTTTATCGATTGATTATGGTTATATGGACTTCATCATAATTTAGGAGTTCATTTAAGAAAGATAGAACTTTTATGATGAACCAGCCAAATAACTATTATTATTAGATAATTTATATACTAATTTTAATCATCTACTACTTAGATGATTGGCTTTAGGATTCATTTTTCAATATATTCTTAGTTAATCTTTTGGTTCATTGCATATGTTGGGGGCGAACCCATGCCTACCGAAGTTTGGCCAAATATCTGATTGCTGAATGATCCCATCTGGTAGCGATGACCAAAATTGACCCTTGACCAAATTTGCAAGCTCCCTCCAAACTTCACCTAGACGAGTTCGAATGGCTGAGGTGGCCGAGCTCCTCTGCCCCAGGTGGTCAGACTTCTTCTGGATGTCTCCACCAGTCGAACTCCTTCCAAACCTCTCCACCAGTCAACTCCTTCCGAACCTTTCCACCAGTCGAACTTCTTCCAGACATCTCCACCAGTCAAACTCCTTCCGAACCTCTCCACCAGTCAAACTTCTTTCGAACCTCTCCACCAGTCAAACTCCTTTCGAACTTCTCCTTCGATTGGACTTATTTATCTATCGGACTCCTCCTAGACTCCTTCTATCAAACTCCTTCTGAACTACTTTTAGTTTTCCAAAAGGATCTGAGCATTGACTCTCAATATGGTGAATAATGACCCATGCATGATTGATCATGAGAACCTCTGAGCTCCTTTGGAACAACATCAGTGAGGGACACTCCATCACCTATAGCCATTCCATTCGAACTCTAGCTGGCGCATCACGATAATAGACACTATCCTCTATAACAAACCCCACATGGCCTAAACAGCCCACTACTCAGCAGTTGTTGCCGTCACCATCAATTTGTTACAAGCTTCATCTATAAAAGGGACCCTCTAGATATGTTTTCTCTAGATTCTCTCCTCCATCCCAAAACTTTGCTACTTTCTTTACTGAGCATTCTATTTTTGTTGGCCGAAAGAGATGACTTGACCATCGGAGGGTCTTGTTGGAGCCACCCCTCCTTCGATTTGGACTTCTTTTGTAGGTCCCGATGATGACCTCGATTTCTCTAGCTTCAGCTAGTTTTGGCGTCAACTAGATTCTGCACCAACAGGATTGGCATTAGAGGAAGGGCCCTCTTTCTCTTGAGGTTCCCTTGTTCTTAAAGAGTGCTCAGTAGAGATCTCTCTTCTTCTCCCTCGGAGTCCTTCTTCCATAATTGATCTAATGAGGATGCCTCTTTGAAAGGCTTCGACTCGATGGTCAACCACCTCTATGGCCAGATCTCACCCAGATCTGCCCGCTCCTATCTCATCCTTAGCATCTCAGGTTCCATCGGCAGCAATGATAGATGCAGAATAGCTCAACCTACTAATCTAGCAGGTTCGTAGTCTCACTAAAGCAATACAGGCCATGCAGCAGCAGCAGCCTCCAGCATCGATTCAATCGAAGCAGGCTTCTTCGAAACCTCAGGACCCAATCTAGGGGTGACTGATTTGGATGAGTCGGCTAGTAAGTTTCGAAAAAGAGAAGCAAAGGGTAGAGAACCCCTGCTCCGATCATGATTCAACCCCTGGTGGGACCTTGCCCCCTTTCAGCTAGAAGACTTTAGAGATCCATGACTATGAGGATCTCTTGGATCGAAAACTATAAGAAATGAATCGATGAATTGAGAAACTCCACCATGCTCCATTTTCTCACAGTAATGATATCTGCATTGACCCTCTCTTTTCTCAAAAAATTATGTAGAAATTCATCCTACCGACCTTCAAGCTTCCTCTGTTTGAGAGCTACGATGGGACTATAGATCCGATCGATCATTTGGAGGCCTTCTGCATAATGATGCTACTTCATGGTGCACCCAATGCCATCCTATACCGAGCTTTCTCTGTCGGGAGGTCCCTTTTGCCGTTTTGAAGGGAAATCCTGATTTCCCGGTCCAGGTTCGTCCAGATCTGATTAGATCAAGAGATATATTTCAAAAATTTTTCTCTTGATCTTAATCAGATCTTGATATGTTTCAGATCTGATTCTTATTATTTTAATAAATAAAATAAAATAAGATAAATTAAATCAAATTTAATTTACCTGATTTGGGTAATCCTATTACCCTGTAGATGATCCTGATTGCAGCGGAAGGTTCTGGATCTTAGCCACGCAAGCGCCTGGCCTCTACCGGTATCCACTCGGGTTGGATCTGGAGAACCTCTTCTTCTCTATCACACCTCCAAAAATCAGATCTGGATCTGATCTGGAGGATCTTCAAAACTCTTTTGAAGATCTGCAGTCGTCCTTTTGCAGCAGCGCAGCCTTCTTGCTTTTGATCGCCTTTCCTTGATCTGAATCGCACCAAACTAAGTCCAAAACACTTTTGGACGTGGAGAGCAAGGGGAGAAGAGAGTATGGCGTGGAGAAGGAGGGGAGAGGCAGCCTTGGACGTGGGAAATCTCTTTCAATAAGACTTTGACTTAGGATTAGGGTTGGGCGCAGGGTCTTATTTATAGACCTAAGCTTGTGATCCAACTCCTCTTCCTCTCAACCAATCACAACCCTTTGTGAAATCAGATCTAAATCTGATTGGTTGAAAAAGAGACCCCTGGATTCCTCCTTAGAGGGCGCCTAAGACCAGTCAAACTGGATTCTTAGTAGAACTCTAATTGGAATCCTAAAGGGAGGTGGAGTCCTTGTCCAACAAGGACTCCTAGGCGCCTCCTACTTGGGCTCACGCCACCCTTGGCGTGCGCCCTTCTCCTTGCCAGGTTCTGGCAGGGGGACAAGCCCCCACCAGCTCTCCAATAGGTGCATGACATGTGGTCAAAAGTCAAAGGGTGAATGGTCAACGTTTGACCAGTCAAAGGTAGACTTTTGACCAAAGTCAAAGAACAAGAAATGGCAGGTGACCAAAAATGGCAGGTAATGTCTTACAAATAAGACAACCTATTCTGACTTGGACAACCTCCAGTCAGACCATATGAAGGCCTCTGATTGAGCACAAACTCCTTTGGCTCAGTCAGGACAACTTATTTATGATAGTAAAAGAAGAACGTTAGGTTCAATCGAGTGCTAGCACGATTTCCTTGAACCTAATTGAATCTCATTCAGATCAATTGAACTAGATCAGTTCAATTGATGATCACCAGATTCAAACCCTTGTTTGTGTGACCCAGTTAGGTTCAGTTCTGTATGGTAATGGGATATGTCATGATCTCTATCATAGACATCATCGAAACTCCTTTCGATGGATCAGAACTCTTCTGATTCGAACAGCTAGAATGATCGATCATCTAAATCATTCTAATTGCTCCCAAAATCCACCAGTGACACCTAGCAGTATATGGTGGCAACCCATCAGAGCTGAATGCGAACCTCTTGGTGCAGCTACCTGTGTGATTCAGTTCTTCTATCTTGAGCCCCGATCAGATTAGGGTTAAGGTGAACTCGTCAAACCCTAGTCTCTGTCATATGATGTAATCATTCGATTCGAGTCCAATGTGAAAATCTAAATAGAAACTCTTTCTATTATTTCACTCTACCATGGCCATGGGCTTTCTGGACTTGATTCTCATGATCATCATAGGGCTACTCCTCTACCACCGAGGTAGATAGATCCCATCTTGATGCAATCCAGTTCCTACAATGAACATGTCATAGCCAACATACACCTCAGGGTTCCATATGGCTAGGAGACCGAGTAATGGTGTAGTCAAACTATAACACCCTCAAGGTGAACTGCCGATGCATCTCAGGTCAAAGAACCAGACACACTACTGCAGCATCGAGTCAGTCATTGACGAGAAGGTAGACTCCCTAATGACTACTCGAGGTGGTCACGCTCAGTGCCCTCGTTCTCTAACGAGTACCTGTACTCTCGCTCCGGTGTCTCCACACCGTAGACTCAAGACTCATCTACTAAAGAGAAGCGATCGTACACCAACCTTCCGGATCAATCACCATCCTCGTGATGATCCTATGGTCGGGAGCTGTTTATGAGTTAATAATGATTATTCATGTCTTAAATTTTCAACTCTTGAAAATATGAATTATCATTACCATTAACTCAAAGGATGTATCACAGACACTAAATACACATGTGTGATAGAAAATAACCCATTTCATTAATTATAGTCAAAATTACAATTTTGCCCCTAGAAGTGTATTACAAGTGTCAGCCAATTCTGGCTTCTAGGGCACATATATCTAACAATCTCCCACTTGTCCTAAAGCCAATTGGCTACAAGTCTAAGTCCCATCTTCTCAAGGTGGGCTTCGATCTTCTGCTGGCCCAACGGCTTTGTAAGTGGGTCTGCCACATTATCTGCGGAGTTGACTCTCTTGACCTCAACGTAACCTTTCTCAAGGTAATCGCGGATGAGATGATATCGCCGCTCAATGTGCTTGGACTTCTGGTGAGACCTCGGCTCCTTAGCAAGGGCTATGGCGCCATTGTTGTCGCAGTAAAGAGGAATGGCATCTGATGGCATTACTCCAATTTCTGCAGCAAACTTCTTGTACCAGAACGCTTCCTTTGCAGCCTCTGATGCAGCTATATATTCTGCTTCCATGGTGGAATCTGCTATCACAGTTTGCTTGGAACTCTTCCAGCTGACAGCTCCACCATTGCACACAAACAGACTTCCAGATGTCGACTTTCGATCATCTATATCGGACATGAAGTCCGAGTCTGTGTATCCCTGGAACTTGGAGTTCTCCATTACCAAAGACCAACATCATATCCTTAGTTCTTCTCAAGTACTTAAGGATACATTTCACAGAAGTCCAGTGTTCTTCACCTGGATTTGACTGATATCTGCTTGTGACACTCACAGCATGGGCTATATCAGGTCGTGTACATAGCATGGCATACATGAGGCTCCCTATTGCAGAAGCATAAGGGATCTTGCTCATGCGTTCTATTTCCTCAGGTGTGCTGGGGCACATCTTCTTGGAAAGATGAATACCATGTCTGAAGGGTATTAATCCCCTCTTAGAGTTTTCCATACTAAACCTCTTTAGTACTTCCTCTATGTACATCTTCTGTGAAAGTCCTAGCATCCTATTCGGTCTATCCCTATAGACCTTAATTCCTAGAATAAAGGATGCTTCACCTAGGTCTTTCATGGAGAATTCCTTAGACAACCACATCTTGACTGATGTCAACATGGGAATATCATTCCCAATAAGGAGGATGTCATCCACGTACAATACGAGGAAGACAACAGCGCTCCCACTGACCCTTTTGAAAACACATGGTTCCTCTTCATTTTTGATGAAACCAAACTTTTTGATCACATCATTGAAACGAGTGTTCCAGCTCCGAGATGCTTGCTTAAGTCCATATATGGACCTTTGCAGCTTGCAAACCTTGTGATCAGTATCACTGGATGTGAAACCTAGCGGCTGTTCCATATAGATATCTTCCTCAAGATATCCATTTAGGAATGCCGTTTTCACGTCCATTTGCCATATTTCATAATCGAAATAGGCTGCAACAGCAAGCAATGTGCGGATGGATTTTAGCATAGCTACCGGGGAAAAGGTATCCTGATAGTCAATGCCTTCACGTTGACTATAACCTTTTGCCACCAGTCTAGCCTTGAATGTCTCCACATTCCCATCTGCACCAATCTTTCTCTTGAAGATCCATTTACACCCAATAGGTACTATACCTTCTGGTGGATCTACCAAGGTCCAGACTTGGTTTGAGTGCATCGAGTCGATCTCTGACTTCATTGCCTCAAGCCATTTCTCGGAGTCGATATCTGATATCGCCTCGTTGTAGGTTTTGGGATCATCACCATGAGCACCATTACCTATGAGGAACATTTCCTCTACATCCTCTGAAATAATACCTAAGTATCTTTCAGGGGGACGGGAAACTCTTTCCGATCTACGAGGTGGAGGAGGTAGTGTTCTTATTGGCTCAACCTGATTTGGTTCCACTTGGTCCTTAGCTCTTTCTGCTTGTGAGACTTTCTCATCAAGCTTAATCTGCTTTCCAATGCCACTATCTTGAATAAACTATTTTTCAAGAAATATGGCATGTCGACTCACAATCACATTGTGGTCTTCTGGAATGTAGAAATAGTATCCTAATGACTCTTTAGGATATCCTATGAATCGAGCTCTAAAGGACCTAAACTCTAACTTGTCCGCTTGTTGTCTTTTGACATAAGCCGGACAACCCCAAATTCTGAGATGACTCAGACTTGGTTTCTTACCGTGCCATATCTCATACGGTGTGGTAGGAACGGTTTTAGAGGGAACCCTATTCAGTAAATAGATTGAAGTTAATAATGAATGTCCCCAAAGAAAATCTGGGAGGTCTGTGAAGCTCATCATGGATCGAACCATATCCAATAGAGTCCGATTTCTCCGTTCTGAAACCCCGTTGAGTTGAGGTGTTCCTGGTGGAGTCCATTGAGAGACTATGCCATTTTCCTTAAGATAGTCTAGGAATTCCCGGCTAAGGTATTCACCTCCTCGATCTGATCGAAGAACCTTAATGGGTTTTCCAGTTTGTTTTTCTACTTCATGTCTGAATTCTTTGAACTTTTCAAAAGGCTTCAGACTTGTGTCTCATAAGATACACATACCCATACCTAGACAGATCATCGGTAAAGGTAATGAAGTAGACAAAATTGCCTCTAGCCGGCACATCGAATGGGCCGCACACATCAGTATGTACTAGGGCAAGGAGATCTGTGGCCCTCTCCCCATGTCCAACAAAAGGGAGTTTAGTCATTTTGCCTTGAAGACAAGATTCACAAGTTGGATATGACTCAAAAGTCAATGGACTCAATAGCCCATTTTTCTCCAATTTGTTAATCCTATCTTCTGCTATATGACCTAATCTCAGGTGCCATAGATATCTGTCGTTTGGACTATCCCTAGGTCGTTTGGCATTCACGTTTTGCTCGATAGTTAAAATAGAGCAACATAATTTTAACCTTTGCACATAAAGAAGCATGAAACAGAAGCTACACAGAATTCCTTCTTGTTCTATTAGGGTATGGCCAGGCTAGACATAAGTATCCGGGCAGATTCCAGAGCAAGCACCCAACTGGATGCAGAAGAAACAAGGTTAGACTCAATAACGAGCATACCTCCAGAAGGACCTTCCTTCTTGTTCTTTAGGGTGGCCAGGTAAGTAGGGCAGTTCCGCTTCCAATGGCCGTCGCTGTTGCAATGGAAACACTTTCCTTTGCCATCGACCTTCTTCTTCGGTTCTGCCTTCTTCTTCTTTGATCCTTCTACCTTTTGCTTTTTCACAGACTTCTTTTTCTTTCCATAAGACTTTCTTTTGGAAGAAGTCCGTTCCATAGCAAGAACTGAGCCTTTAGAACCTTTCATAGAAAGCTCAGCGGTAACCAGCATATTCATCAACTCGGCCAAGGAATTCTTGAAGTTTATGCATGTGGTAATTCATGATGAATTGCCCATATGCATCAGTCAAGGATTGCAGAATAATATCGTTCTGCAAGTCCAAGTCCAACTTCACACCGAGCTTCTCAAGCTCTTCCATGTCCTTGATCATTGTCAGACAGTGATCTTGGACTGACTGCCCATCACGCATCTTAGCCTTAAAAAGTCATTTCGTGACTTGATATTTGGCTGCGCGACTCTGTTCACCAAACATCTCCTGCAGGTGAGCCAACATTTGGCGAGCAGTCCCGATATCTTCATGTTGGCGCTGGAGCTCATCAGACATCGAGCCCAACATGTAGTATCTGGCCTTATTGTCTTCGTCAATCCATTTTTCCAGAGACGCTCTCTGTTCAGTGGATGGACGAGCTGGTAAGGTGGGAGGGTCCTGGTCCAAAACATGTGTTAACTTCTCTGAACCCAAAACAATTTTGTAGTTCCTGAGCCAATCTTTATAATTGGGTCCAGTCAGTCTATGTGTGTCTAGGATACGTGCCAGTGGGTTGGACGCAGACATTTTCCTGTAGAGAGTCAAAGATTCTAGTTAGATACTGTAATTTTGACTTGACCAATTTGTTTAGGGATTTTATTTTTAAACAAATTAGCTCCCACTATTTTCTCGGATCCCTACACTCCCTCTGTAGAGATGCGAAAATCTCCGCGATTGATGATTTCTAGTGGGTGGTGCGGTCTCACCAACTGACTCATCACCTCACCTAACAGTTATTGGTGATGGGTTAGCCAATGAGTGAACAACTCTTGTTCAATGATTCTCTAATCATGGTGCACCCAAACTTGGTCTCTAATTCATGAATCTCACCGTATCCGGAATATTGATCCACTCCTTAGTTAAGTCAGACCCACCATTTGCATAGACTGGGTTCCTAATTGGGTCTCTCACCGTATCCGGAATATTGAGCCCAACTCATCCTCCAGCCCATAGCATCCAATGCCTAATAGACATGGTTGCGTCTTCCCGGTGCAACTGAGCCACTGTATCCAGCCGAGAACAATCAACCCCGGGAAGGGCCCGCACGTCTACAATGGTGGAAGACCTCGGACTTAATCTTTTCTTAGGGAGAATTGATTCAGGTCTCATTAAACTAGACTTGGCTTAGTCATAACAATTATGACTAACCTAGTGGCATGGGTCAGCTCGGATTATTGACCACCTCAGATCAGAACTGTGTCAACAGATATGGCCAGGTAAGTGAGACCGGTGGAAGGAATATGCCGTTAACTCGCACAAGAACGCATTCAGGTCGAGTAGCTTCCAATTAAAAACCAGTCGGTCGTCTGTGCCAAACTTACCTTAGACACCAAATTGTTGAGTCAGAACCAATTGGGTTAGCCTACAATCCAGACTCTAACCTCTGAGCCTAATTAGGTCTTGCTTGATCGTGACTCGATCTTGACCCAGACTTAATCCTATTAGGCTGGTCAATTTAAGCATTGTTGATCCCATCTAACCAACTCTTGATTCGGTTTGATCAACCGCTTAGACCTAATTGAGCTACCCAAGCCCGAACCCAGTATTATGAATATGTCTTAGATCTGAAATTCTCAATTTTAGACCTAATTAATATTCCATAAACTTAATTCTTAATTAAGTTGGGTTCATAAACAAAATATGCACAATAAATCCTAGGGTTTCAGGATCTAGGGTTTTGCAGAAAGTAAGTTTTGGGTTTCTGATTAAGGACGAACACGCAGCACCCCTACACGTCATAAGAACACCCCATCGAATGGGAAGAGAGGGCCTTTAAACCCTTCTTCGTTCTTATGACCGGACGGCCAAGAGGAACGCCTTAATCAGGAACATGTAAATCTACAAAACAGTTATAGATCTATATCATATATCTCATATACAAATTTAGATCTAATCAAGGCATATTTTGCATACATCTCATGTATCATAATCATGCATGTTTTCAGATCTAAATTATCACATAATAATCTAAAAAATTAGATTTAAATTGATCTAATCAAAATAAATTCTAATCTAGACAATTATGTAGAACTATTCTACAACTAGTCTAGTCATGCATCTATCATATCTCATATGATATTTAAAATTAAATAATTTTTATTTGCTGTTTATCAGATGTTATTATAACACTTATAATATCAGAAAACAGTAAATAAGAAGATCTAAAATATGATTTAATCATATTAAATCAAAGACATGCAAAACTATTCTATAGAACTATTCTATTCTAGAACTAGTCATGCATATCTTCATGTTCTTAGATCCAAATCATTTAATTTTAATTTTTCTGATTTCAGATCTGATCACATCTCATGTGACATCTGAAATCACATTATTTTTAATTAAAATAAAATTAAAATCAGATCTAAACAATTTTAGAACCATGGCTCTGATACCAGTTGAAGGGAAATCCTGATTTCCCGGTCCAGGTTCGTCCAGATCTGATTAGATCAAGAGATATATTTCAAAAATTTTTCTCTTGATCTCAATCAGATCTTGATATGTTTCAGATCTGATTCTTATTATTTTAATAAATAAAATAAAATAAGATAAATTAAATCAAATTTAATTTACCTGATTTGGGTAATCCTATTACCCTGTAGATGATCCTGATTGCAGCGGAAGGTTCTGGATCTTAGCCACGCAAGCGCCTGGCCTCTACCGGTATCCACTCGGGTTGGATCTGGAGAACCTCTTCTTCTCTATCACACCTCCAAAAATCAGATCTGGATCTGATCTGGAGGATCTTCAAAACTCTTTTGAAGATCTGCAGTCGTCCTTTTGCAGCAGCGCAGCCTTCTTGCTTTTGATCGCCTTTCCTTGATCTGAATCGCACCAAACTAAGTCCAAAACACTTTTGGACGTGGAGAGCAAGGGGAGAAGAGAGTATGGCATGGAGAAGGAGGGGAGAGGCAGCCTTGGACGTGGGAAATCTCTTTCAATAAGACTTTGACTTAGGAATTAGGGTTGGGCGCAGGGTCTTATTTATAGACCTAAGCTTGTGATCCAACTCCTCTTCCTCTCAACCAATCACAACCCTTTGTGAAATCAGATCTAAATCTGATTGGTTGAAAAAGAGACCCCTGGATTCCTCCTTAGAGGGCGCCTAAGACCAGTCAAACTGGATTCTTAGTAGAACTCTGAATTGGAATCCTAAAGGGAGGTGGAGTCCTTGTCCAACAAGGACTCCTAGGCGCCTCCTACTTGGGCTCACGCCACCCTTGGCGTGCGCCCTTCTCCTTGCCAGGTTCTGGCAGGGGGACAAGCCCCCACCAGCTCTCCAATAGGTGCATGACATGTGGTCAAAAGTCAAAGGGTGAATGGTCAACGTTTGACCAGTCAAAGGTAGACTTTTGACCAAAGTCAAAGAACAAGAAATGGCAGGTGACCAAAAATGGCAGGTAATGTCTTACAAATAAGACAACCTATTCTGACTTGGACAACCTCCAGTCAGACCATATGAAGGCCTCTGATTGAGCACAAACTCCTTTGGCTCAGTCAGGACAACTTATTTATGATAGTAAAAGAAGAACGTTAGGTTCAATCGAGTGCTAGCACGATTTCCTTGAACCTAATTGAATCTCATTCAGATCAATTGAACTAGATCAGTTCAATTGATGATCACCAGATTCAAACCCTTGTTTGTGTGACCCAGTTAGGTTCAGTTCTGTATGGTAATGGGATATGTCATGATCTCTATCATAGACATCATCGAAACTCCTTTCGATGGATCAGAACTCTTCTGATTCGAACAGCTAGAATGATCGATCATCTAAATCATTCTAATTGCTCCCAAAATCCACCAGTGACACCTAGCAGTATATGGTGGCAACCCATCAGAGCTGAATGCGAACCTCTTGGTGCAGCTACCTGTGTGATTCAGTTCTTCTATCTTGAGCCCCGATCAGATTAGGGTTAAGGTGAACTCGTCAAACCCTAGTCTCTGTCATATGATGTAATCATTCGATTCGAGTCCAATGTGAAAATCTAAATAGAAACTCTTTCTATTATTTCACTCTACCATGGCCATGGGCTTTCTGGACTTGATTCTCATGATCATCATAGGGCTACTCCTCTACCACCGAGGTAGATAGATCCCATCTTGATGCAATCCAGTTCCTACAATGAACATGTCATAGCCAACATACACCTCAGGGTTCCATATGGCTAGGAGACCGAGTAATGGTGTAGTCAAACTATAACACCCTCAAGGTGAACTGCCGATGCATCTCAGGTCAAAGAACCAGACACACTACTGCAGCATCGAGTCAGTCATTGACGAGAAGGTAGACTCCCTAATGACTACTCGAGGTGGTCACGCTCAGTGCCCTCGTTCTCTAACGAGTACCTGTACTCTCGCTCCGGTGTCTCCACACCGTAGACTCAAGACTCATCTACTAAAGAGAAGCGATCGTACACCAACCTTCCGGATCAATCACCATCCTCGTGATGATCCTATGGTCGGGAGCTGTTTATGAGTTAATAATGATTATTCATGTCTTAAATTTTCAACTCTTGAAAATATGAATTATCATTACCATTAACTCAAAGGATGTATCACAGACACTAAATACACATGTGTGATAGAAAATAACCCATTTCATTAATTATATTATAGTCAAAATTACAATTTTGCCCCTAGAAGTGTATTACAAGTGTCAGCCAATTCTGGCTTCTAGGGCACATATATCTAACAATCAGTTTTATATTTCTTTTTTGCCGATTTGAAAAAAACCAAGGTTTCAATTGGCTGGAAAAACCAAAAAATTAATTTTGGTGGCAACATAGAGAAGAAGAGAAGAAGAGATTTTTGAGAGAAAAGAGTTTTTATTCAGTATATTTCGGCACCATTACATCCTTGACCAGTTCCAGTATGTATACTCTACAAAAGGTCAAGCCTAAGCTCATAGAATAACCTCTTAAATCCAGACAACCCACATACATAAAATAATAACCCACAAAAATTGAGCCGACCCAGTTTTAGATTAAGTCGGCTAACCTGCAACTGGATCGGCTCAGTCCCAGACTGAGCTGATCCAATTATGTACCATGCCAACAGCCAAAAAATGCTATTTTCTATCTAAATTTTTCTCTGAGACCTAGCCGACCTAATTCTGAACTAAGCTGGTCTAGTTTCCAACTTAGCCAGCTTAGTCTCAGGATGAGCCGACCTAATTTCTGAACTTTGCTAGGAGAGCTGATTTTTCTTCTGGCTCACTTTCATCTTTCCATAACCCATCTTCTCATGTTTTCAAGACTTGGGAGTGCCACTTCTGAGCTCACATTCTCCATTTTGATGCTTCTAAGTTCTTGTGAACTCTTTTCTTCTCAACAGACCTATCCATACCACACATCTATGAAAGCTATCTCTGGGGAGTACCTTCATGAGTGCATCAGACTGATTCTCCTTAGTAAGGACCTTCATTAGTTTCACTTCACCTTCCTCCATCAGCTCTATGATCCTGTGGTACCTCACATCTATATGCTTTGTGCATATATGATAGACTGGGTTCTGTGCCAATAATAGAGCACTCTGACTATCACTGAATAGTGTAACCTTACTTTGCTCCAATCCTAACTCATCAATCAGCCTCCTAAGCCAAAGGGCTTTCTTTGTAGCCTCCATTAACCTAATGTACTTAGCCTCTGTGGTAGATAAGATCGTGATTGGCTGAAGGATTGATCTCCAAGACACCGGTCCACCATATACACAGAAGAGATATCCAATAGTAGACCTCCTTATATCAAGATGACCAGCAAAATTTGCATCAACAAACCCTTCCAGAGGATCTAATGTTGGAAATTATATTCGAAAGTTAATCATCAGCCTGTTGATGGTTGAGATATTATAATTGATTTATTAATTAATAAAAAATATTTTGACATACTTTTTTATCATAAGTTTACATTTTCTAATGAACTTTATTATTGTGATGAAGTCTTTAGGACTATTTAGTTTCGATAAAGAGAGAATTTATTGATTAGTCCTTAAATTTATTCATGATCAAATGATAGACTGTTAATTAGGATGACAGCATCTATCGAGCATAGATCGCTATATGCCATATAGACTGATTATCCTTTTAACCAAGGTGTGTGGAGACATTGGTATGGCATACAGGTGAGATGTATGGGTACATCATCATTGAATGTGATTAACTCCAGAGCATTCTACTGTCGAGAATGTCTCTAATGGGATATAGGTATAAGTATCCCTTAGACCTGAGATCACCTTAGTGACTTGCAAGCAACTCACTATGCTTTGGTATCGAACTAACTAAATTTTTAATTTAGCAATGGAAGGCTTCTGGGCACAGTCAAGTACTTGCGAAGTTGGAGTGTGATCAAGATGAAATTGATCACTCTAAGAGTTGGAGAAGAATGTATCACTGTGTTTCAATATAGCAAAATCTTGGCCAGCGTAATCCATCAGATGGATTTGGAATTTTGAAATATAATGTGGATAACCTGATCAGAGTTGATAGTTGAACTCTGATGTATCCTATGAGCATTGTGGTCAAGGAGATGAATTATATGAAAAGTATATTCGCATGGGTTCTAATGATGGTGTTCTACACCTTCGATCTATCCGGTCATTGGGTATCATTACTAGATGGTCACTTCGATTGATACAAAAATTTATTCTTATACTATTGGCTTAGGTTCAGACCTATGAGGTCATACACATTAGAGGTTACGATCTGATCGAATGGTTGATCAACGATTAAGAATCATTCTAGGGTTAAACAATCAATACGATTAGTATTTAACCTAGTGCAAGTATTGTAGGAGGATCGATTAGCAATTGAATTACTAATTGACTTAATTTGATTAAGCCAATAGGCTGAGATTAAGATTAATTAAATATAATTTAATTAGATTTGGTTTGGGCTTGATTGGATCAAGTTCAATTGGTTTATTGGATAAGCCAAGTGCAAGGAAGAACTAATCCTAGTCTAACTACGACTCGGATTAACCCAATTTTCTAATTTAATTTAAAAATAAATTAGAATTTAATTTAATTTAATTTAATTTAATTATTAAATAGATTAGAGTATTATTTAATTAGGTTGATTTAATCTTGATTTTATTTGGTTAAAAGATCTTGTTTGACCAAGTCAAAACAGGAGTCCTAGTGTGACTAGGACTTCCTATCTTCTTGCGCCACCTTGGTCCCAACGCCCTCCATACCTATGTTTTAGATATTTTTCATGGAAAATCTCTTTCTTCATAATTTCCATGCCCCCTCTCTCCCTCCAAGTCATATTTGGAAGTTAGGTGGATGACCAAGTCAAAGGAGGAATTGGTTTTGCTTAGGATTCTATGAGATAGAATCCTTATTGACTGAAACGTCTTTCCTTGAGTGCTGCCCCCTTTTTTAATTAATTCTTCTCTTATTCTATGAAAATAATCTTTCTATTTTTGTGCCCTCCCTTGCTGGTCGACCCCAAAAATTGTGGAGGAGACGCCCAAGAGTTGGGCACCCCAACAACTTCCCATATTTGGATATTCCTAGTCTAAAAATTTGACCTAACTTGGACTCTTCTTTTTCCCTATTTATTGGATAAATTTTATTTTAATTTTTTTTAAAAAATATAGAGCTTTGGGAGAGGTTTGGGATGTACAAAAATTAGAGGAAAAGGATCCTTGGGCATGGGGGTTCCATAGGCACCAAACTAGGTGTCTAGGTGAGAGAAAAGAGAAGAAGAAGAGGATCTTCTTCTAGGGTTGTTTTAATTTCAATCTCTCCTCCTTTATTTTGAGTTTTTTTTGAGAAAATCTTAGATCAGCAAACTCTCATCTTTCTTCTCATATTTTGGAGAGTCTAAATTTTTTAAAAAAAAGCATCAGATCGATCGTCGAAGTAGGATCAGCATAGTACTAGCATGCTGTGCTGATTTCCTACATCGGACTTTAGATTAGAGATCGTAGGCTCATATGGATGACTCCTAGAGGTCAGATGTGTGTGCAGCTCATGACTTCATCCTCAAGCTTAGATCAACTAGTTAGAACATCTAAACTTGCTCAGATAATTGATCTGATCTATAAACTTCATACCTACATTTGATGTAGTGTAAATCTAGGTTGATTTGATCAACCTTTTTTTTTCTTATTTGATTTAATATCATACCTTAATCATATAATAGATTTGAGATCTTGGTATTTATATGGTTATCTAAATAAATTTTAGATTTATTTAAGTCTTCCACTATAAGATCTTGAAAAAGTTTCAAGATCTACCTATGACATCCTAGATCTGGTTTCTTCAATTGGTATCAGAGCCTAGGTTCTTATTACATAATTTTTGTATATATTTAGATTATTTCTTAGATTAGATCTAATTTATAATCTAATTATTAAATCTAAAATTAAAAATAAAATAAAATAAAATATTTTAGGTTGCATGGATTGCCATAAGATTATCTTGTTGTAAGGTTTACCCCTTACAGTGAATAGGTTGTCTTAGTACGCGCTGATCTAAATATTGATCATAAAATTTTAGATTAGATCTAAGAGATTTTATGATCTGATTAAAAATATTTTAATCTAATTTCAATCATCATAAATGTGTTAGATTTGATCTAGGAAGATTTGTGATTGATTATTATTGAAACTATTTCAATTACATGAACCTATTTAGATTAGATCTAAAGTAGTTTTATGTTTGTTTTACTTGTATATTGATTATGAACCAAACATGCAACTTGATTGATAGAACCATATTATAAAATATTTTACAAACATGAAAATTATTTTTAAAAAGCCAAACCCCAACCGTCAGTCCAAAACTTAATTAAGAATTAAGAAGTTGATTGATTTGGATCTAGAATTATGAATTGAAGATCCTAAGACACAAATCATAACACATTGGGTTAAATGGGTTAGTGGAGATTAGGTCTATTAATTGAGTTAGACCTAGGGTTAGATTAAAGAATGGACTTAATTAAAGAATTGACTAAATCTAATCAATTATTGTCTTAGATTAGATCAAGGATTCTCTAGATCAATTACAATTATTGTAGTTGGTCAAGTCCATATCTTTAACAAGACCTAAGATGGACTTGATTCTTAGCTACGCAGTCTAGCACGAACTGTTAGGTTGATCTAATTGAAGCTAATTAAATCAGTTGGTATCTAAGATAAACCAGACCAGTGGTTTTTAATTAGCAGCCCGCTTACCTGGCCATTTCTGATGGTGTCTAAGGCAAGCTTTGGCAGACCCTTCCACTAATCGAACTTACCTGGCCTCTTGGTGAGATTATATTTTGATTGGATCGCTTGACTATTCGAGCTAACCCATGTCAGCTAGGTAAATTAGTTTGACTGATTTAGGTGCTCTTAGGCCAGCTTATTAATAGTCTTCCTTAAGCTGACTTGATAAAGTTAATGGAAGGATCATGACAAGCTGGTTAATCTGACCTACTGACTTCTATAAATAAATTCTCTAAAATTATTAGGTTCCTAAAATGAAATAGTTATATGATAACTGGATCATAACCTCTCATTAAAGTGGATGATAATGGGTCCATCAATTGGATAATCATTGATGGTCCAAAGGTCTGGTGCTTATCGGTTGATGGAATTATCATTTATTATATGATCTTTTGGATACATCTTTCTAAATGGTGGTCAGATGGGCCAACCAAAGTTGGGCCTGATTATTCATTGGTTGGATGGGCCAAGTATGGTCATGTTAATGGTTGGACCTAACTAGATCCTTTTCTGAGAAGGCCAAAGCCAACTGATCAGGACCTGGGGCAAAATTTAATTACTAAAAATTATTTAAAGAAATAATTGGTTATGAACCTATCCTTAAATGTATATAGATGGGCCAACCAAAGTTGGGCTTATGTACAGTCTATGTGGATTCTAGTACCCATTAAGAAATTAGGATAATTTCTCGAATTGAAGGTAGAGGCTATCAATTCGAATAAAATAGTGAAAGAAATAAATAGTGGAAGAAATCTTTTGATTAAAGTCCAAATCTTTAGGTTTAATGAATCAATTACTAATTAGGTTTCGATTTTTCTTTGTGCAAACATGGCCACTTCTCTATCGCTCTGATCATTATCAAACAATGATAAGTTGGTGGGACTCAACTTCGGTAGCTGGTACCAAAAGTTGAAGATTATCTTGGAGCATGAATTAATCCTATATGTGCTGACGGATCCTGCACTTGAGGAGCTAGCTGTTAATGCACGTGGAACAGTTAGAGACACTTATCAGAAGTGGCTCAGTGACTGAACCATGGTGCGATGCATTATGCTGGCTGCGATGAGCGATGAGTTCAGTTGCAAGTTTGAGACAGCTCAGCCAAATAAAATGCTCCAAGTGTTGAAGGATTCTTTTGGCACATCCGATGATGTTGAGAGGCACAAGACTAGTTGTGCCATCTTCTTGCCAGAATGTGGGATGGTGCCTCTATCATGGATCATATATTGTACATGATAGAACTTATAGAGTGCTTGAGCAAGCTCGATTTTTCTTGCACAAACAACTTGGAAAAGATGTAATACTGAACTCGCTGCCCAAGTCTTATTCCCCATTCCTTACACATTATAGAATGTCAAAGCTTAAAGTGGACTACCACGGGTTACTAGGATTACTTCAAAACTTTGAGGAGGATCACCAACTCCATAAGGAGTTGGTGAACTTAGTGGGAGGTTCATCTTCTCATTCTCGATCCTTTTGGAAAGGAAAGAAGAACAAGAAGAAAAAGGCCAAGAATGTGCATGTTCATGCTAGGACACCTGTGCAGGCTCAAACCCCAAAGACCAAGTGATAGGATCATGATGTTGTCATTAAGACACTGTGTTTATCAGTTTAATCCGACTTCTAAAAATAATTAAAAATTCATAGATAGTAGTGAGTCGGATCAAATCCATAGGGAAGGTAGTGTTTTTAGATTTGAAATCTTTGATTTTACAAAAGAAGAAAGAAAAGAGAAGAGTTTTGGGATCAAAAGTGAAGTCGAAAGATTAAAAATAAAAATTAAAAGATGCAGAAATTTAAATTTAGTACTAAGATCTACTAATTAGATCTTAGCATCTACTTGTAATAAAATAAAAAGTAATAATTAAAGTGTAAAAATTAAATTGCAACAAAAAGCAAGAAATTAAAATGCAAAAATAAAATTTTTATTAATTAAAATTTTAGAATTTAAATACATGGAATTTAAAAAGAATAAAATAGCCTGATCTCTGATCTTGGATCGGCATTGGCAGAAAGATGGTGTAGAAGCCTGGCTCTTCTTCTCGCCACCTGTTGCTTCGAAGCAGTCTTTAATCCATAGCCTGGCTTCGTCCTATACCAAAGCTTCACTTTGATCGAAGATGTTGATTTATGGAGGCTTGGGATCCTTTTTATAGAGCTAGTAGGACTGGATATTTATTTCTAAAGGCAATGTGGGACTAATGACCTTTGTAATCATCAAAATCTAAATAAAATTTGAATTAAAATAGCTCTGATATGACTCTGGTAAGCCTGGTAAAATCTGACCATTCAATAGGAATCCAACGGTCCAAAAATCATCAAAATTGGATGAGTATCGACCCAGATCAAGTTGGATTAAATTCTGGCCGTCTGATCGCACGTTGATGGAGGAAATCTGGCCACAAATCATGCATCGGGAGTCCTGATCACCACCGAGAGCATTCTGAATCGTTGGATCTTCATCACTTGATTTCTTGGCCATCGGATCACATCAGATTGCTGATAGAATTTGAATTAAATTCGGAATAACCACCACCATCCGATCTTGACCACAATCAACCGCAGCCATCCGATCGCACAATTACTGTTCCCATGGACCACGTGGACCAACCACACCGCACACCACAGCCAATCAGTGCCTCTGTTGCCAAGTGAAAAGATCAGATTGCCTTATGAGCCACGATAAATTTTTGTGGACCCTTTAAGGGTCCAGGTCCGCTACGTGTCGTGCTGTGATTCGTCAATTTTTGTTGAGCTGGCGGTCCACACCTAGATCATGAACCGATTGATGGCTTTATTGGCTGAGTCGACTTTGATGGCTTGGCTTGCGGAGCCGGCTGAGCCGTTTTCTTTTTTATCTAAATTTTATTTATTTTATTTTTTTAAAAATTCATATCTTTTCTGTTTTAGCTCCATTTTACTTAAAATTTATTTTGTTATGATAAAAAAAATGAGCTCTTTCCATTGATAATAAAATTTTATTTTTTTATTTTTATTATTTTTTAATTAATTTTTTAATTAATAAAAATATGAATTTATTAAAAATTATATATAAATTGATTAATAATTCTTAAAAATTAATATAAATTAATTAATAAATTAATACTTTTATTGGTGAATTTATGATGCTTATCACACCCCCCAACTTAAGCTTTGCTCGTCCTCGAGTAAAGAAAGAATTTAGTTTTAAATACCTTTTAACTTTAGAGTTTCGAATTTTACCTAAGCAGTTTTCAAAATGGCCATTGATATTCAGTAGAGCTTAAATGAGATATATCATTGGGGTATTAATACTTATCAATAGAAAAATTAAGTAAAGAACATTAAATTTTTTAGAACTTTTTCTAAATTATCCCATCTTTATCTCTGATTTGTCTAAACTTTCATATAGGCAAGTATATTGCTACTTCCGTCCTTCATTTATTAATTTTTTATTTTTACATTGCCCACTTTTTGATATGAATATCATTGCTTACTTAGGCAATGGGATCCGATTACTCGGTGGAAAATCAATACTTCTTTTTTTTAATGTTGTACCACTATTGAGTGTCTTAATCCTTTAAGCTTTCTATTTGATCCATGTAGCGAGTCTTGGGCCAATGACTTCCAAACCAGTTGGCTTTAGGGCACTAGGTATAGAATACCCCTCGGGCTTACTAGCTCGAATCAAATAGGCTATGAGTTAAGACTAGCTTTACAATGAGCTTCTTTGCCCTTCCCACCTTTTGATGCGAAACTCAATGCTTGCTTAGGCAAAGAGGCCCGATTACTCAGTGAGAAGTACTTGAAAACTATTTTATTAAAATAAATTTTTATATGAAGAAACGTATAGTTACTCCTACACAAGCCTATAAAAAGTAGACTTTTCTTTGATGCTAGTAGAAATAATTAGAAATGCTCCAAGAAAAAACTTTTTATGTTCTAGACTTAACTCTTTATTGAATTTTCTTAATACTTGATTCCTCAATATCTCACAGATTCTCTGATCTGTGTATCAATTTTTTTTAAAAATGCTTAGTTTAATTCGATTCTTAAGCATAATCAGGTGTCTAAATACTAAATACTAACTTTTTTGAGGACTTAAAATTTTTAAAATTTTTATTTTTCTCTCCCCCAAACTTAATCGACATTATCCTCAATGGAGAAGAAAAAATAAAGGATGTAATAAAGAACATGGAAGAATACACCTAACTCAATATATTTTTGGTCCAGCACATGCCTTTGAAAATTTGAGCTCTCCCTCCAACTTATTCAAATTATCCTAAAAAAAAAATAAACTAAAAGGATAAATTAGATAAAAATTAAATATTGGGTTGCCTCTCAATAAGCGCTAAGTTTACTGTCTTCAGCCAGACACAATGCAGCTTGTTATCCTGTGTCAAATATTGGATTGACAAATTCTAATGGTTTTGAATTGCCAATCTCAGAAAGTTGATTTATAATCCCATTATTGATATATTCATTATTAATTTTAGGGATATAATTTATGATTCCATTCTCAGACCCATATTTATTAAGAATTTCTCCTATTTGTTCTTCTAAAATACTCATGAATGGAGTTTTAGGAGTTAAGTTTGATTCAATGGGTGCTGGAATGGTGACTAAAGGCTATTTTAATTTTGGAGGTAAATTAATGTGATCTTGCTTAAATAACTCCATTGATATTTCATTACATGCCTCTTGATTTTTGTAAGAAGAACCGGCTTCTAGGGTTGAAGGGAACAGACTTTTGGGTTTATAAGTCTCGGGTAAATCATCTATTCTCTTTTTCTCCTTTTTCTATCTCATTTAAACTGGAACCAGCATCAGTACTAGTTCTTGGCTCAAGTTCTTCTATGTGGTTAGTCTCAGTACTAACCAGTTTCTCTAAATTTTTATTTTGGCTAGCATCAGTACTAGCCTCTCTCACCTGGTCTTGGTATGGGTCCATAAGAATCCTATAGCTTTTAAGTTCAGGAATTACTTTGGTATTCTCAAATTGGGGATTCTTAAGTGAGATATTAAATTGATAATTTGGTCCAGGTGGTTGGTGGACATTAGGTGGGTTGTTTGAAATTGGTAGGTTCGATAGTTGATCTAGTTCTCTCCTCATGTTAGACTCAACTAATTATCCTATTTGAGCTTCTAGTCTGGCAATAGATTGCTGTTGAGTTAGAATCAATTGTTGAAGTTGGTTAAATCTATCATCAGCTAGATTGGTCTGTTGAGGAGGTGGGTATGAAGGCTGATCATGATATGGTGGCTGGATAAACTGACTAGGCTGGCCATTATTATAGGTATAGTTTTGGTATTGGGGCCTATTTTGATAGTTTTGGATAGATAAAATTTGGGTTTGAGCCTGAGTCTGTTGGGATGTCCAAGAAAAATTATGGTGGTTGCTCCAATCTAGATTATATGAATTTGAAAATGAGTCATTAATCAATTTGGAGTATCCTTGAGTAGCTTGAACTTGTTCTTGGATAAAATATGGAAACTGTGCAGTCATAGGAATATTCACTCACATGATGGGTTGGGCTAGCACAGATTGAATAAATCTTCTGATAATTAGAAGATGATGTGAATTGTGCAGGAGATTGTTGACCTAGGATTAGGAGTTGATCTATTTTCTGAGCAAGAAGGTCAACTTTATCTAATTTTTGGACTATTAGATTCAGATTAGCCATTTGATTATTATGTTTAATGTGAATCAACCATTCAATTAAGTTCAACTAAATCAGAAAAAGCAATTTCCTACCATGCATGTATTAGTGTAACCCTAATGTATGGTTCAAAAAAAAATTTTAGAATATTTTTTTTATTTTTTTTATTATTATTTTATTATATTAAAAATTAATTTTTTTAATTATTTTATTTATTAATTTTAATTTAATTTAATTTAATTTAATTATTATTTTTAATATTTTTTAGTTAGTTTAATTTAATTTTTATTTTATTTTATTTTATTTTATTTTTAGAGGAGTAAGGAGAAGAAAGAAAGAAGAGTTCTAAAGAAGAGGTCCTAAGGAGTCCTAGAACTAAGAAGAAAGAGAAGAATTAGGTTTAATTAGATTTAATATTGGTTAGCAATCAAGTTGGTCAATCAATCCTGAACTAAGGGTTATCCTAGATCTAGACAGCTCCTAACTGCCAAGGTCACCTTCAAGCCCTCCAAGTGTAGGATTAGCCAATCAACTAGCCAGGTAAGTGTAAGGTCGGTGGGAGTCCCCCCGTTGCTTGCCTTAGACACCAATTATGCTTGGCCAGGTAAGCGAACGGAACCAATTAGAAACCACCTTCCTTCGGGCCCAGTCATCCCTGAACCACTTTCCTAGACACCAGTCAAATTGACTTATCCTAATCCGGTTCAACTCTTAGGATTCCTTATCCTATTGAGCTCGAGTTCCTAGGGCTTGATGTCTAATTGATTTTAATTTAAAGGCTTAGGTCAATGCAGGATGCTGGTTGGTTGTTTGTGGGCCAAGGAAGGGTGATCAAATCCCCACCTTATCTTGTTTAATTGGGTTGTGCCCTTAATTTGGTTTAATATGAATATGCATAAAAAATTTTCAATCAAAGGGTTCTATGCAATTTAAACTAGATGCATGCAACTAATTGAATTCTGAAAAGGCTTACCTTGCCTCCAGCAATCACCAAAAAAAAAAATAAAATAAAAATAAAAATAAAAATAAAAATAATATGATGCATGCTCTAAGCAGTTAGAATTTCTAATCTTATCATGAGACTTTTAATTAGGTTTAAACGGATATTTTTTAAAATTAATTTAAAAATAAAATAAATAAATAAATAAGATAAAAAGAAAAGAGAACTAGGGTTAGGATTGATCTCACCAAGCAAAACTCCTGGTTCTTTTTGTTCTTTAATCTCTTTTTCTGCAAAATAATAAAAAAATTAGCAAGCAATATTTATAAGAAAATAAAAAATTTATTTATAATTTATTTATAGAAAAATCAAAGAGATCAAAAATTTAATATCCATGCCTTCTCCGATAACGGTGCCAAAAATTTGATAGGATCGCGATGTTGTCGTTAAGACACCATATTTATCAGTTTAATCCGACTTCTAAAAATAATTAAAAATTTATAGATAGCAGTAAGTCGGATCGAATTCACAGAGAAGGTAGTATTTTTAAATTAAAAATCTTTGATTTTATAAAAAAAAGAAAAGAGAAGAGTTTTGAGATCAAAAGTGAAGTTGGAAGATTAAAAATAAAAATTAAAAGATGTAGAAATTTAAACTTGGTACTAAGATCTACTAATTAGATCTTAGCATCTACTTGTAATAAAATAAAAAGTAATAATTAAAGTGCAAAAATTAAATTGCAATAAAAAGTAAGAAATTAAAATACAAAAATAAAATTTTTATTAATTAAAATTTTAGAATTTAAATACATAAAATTTAAAAAGAATAAAATAGCCTGATCTCTGATCTTGGATTGGTATTGGCAGAAAGATGGTGTAGAAGTCCGGCTCTTCTTCTCGATACTCGTTGCTTCGAAGCAGCCTTTAACCCATAGCCTGGTTTCGCCCTGTACCAAAGCTTGACCTTGATCGAAGATGTTGAATTCTGGAGGCCTGGGATCCTTTTTATAGAGCTAGGAGGGCTGGATATTTATTTCTAAAGGCAATGTGGGACTAATGGCCTTTGTAATCATCAAAATCTAAATAAAATTTGAATTAAAATAGCACTGATATGACTCTGGTAAGCTTGGTGAAATCTGGCCATTCAATAGGAATCCAACGATCCAAAAATCATCAAAATCGGATGAGTATCGGCCCAGATCAAGTCGGATTAAATTCTGGCCATCCGATCGCACGTTGATGGAGGAAATTTGGCCATAAATAATACATCAGGAGTCTTGATCACCATCGGGAGCATTCTGGACCATTGGATCTTCATCACTTGGTTTCTTGGCCATCGGATCGCGTCAGATCGCTGATAGAATTTGAATTAAATTCGGAAATAACCACCACCATCCGATCTTGACCATAATCAACCGCAGCCATCCGATCGCGCAATTACTATTCCCATGGACCGCGTGGACCGTTCGCACCACACATCGCAGCCAATCAGCACCTCTGTTGCCAAGTAAAAAGACCAGATTGCCCTATGAGCCGCGATAAATTTCTGTGGACCCTTTAAGGGTCCAGGTCCGCCACGTGTCACACTGTGATTTGTCAGTTTCTGCTGAGCTGGCGGTCCACGCCTGGATCGTGAACCGACTGATGGCTTCATTGGCTAAGTCGGCTTTGATGGCTTGGCTTGGCTTGGTGGCTTGGCTTGCGGAGCCGACTGAGCCATTTTCTTTTTTATTTAAATTTTATTTATTTTATTTCTTTAAAAATTTATATCTTTTTTGTTTTAGCTCTATTTTACTCAAAATTTATTTTATTGTGATAAAAAAAATGAGCTCTTTCCATTAATAATAAAATTTTATTTTTTCAATTTTTATTATTTTTTAATTAATTTTTTAATTAATAAAAATATGAATTTCTCAAAAATTATATATAAATTGATTAATAATTATTAAAATTAATATAAATTAATTAATAAATTAATACTTTTATTGGTGAATTTATGATGCTTATCACCAAGCCTGATAAAAATCAAGCCAAATACTTCTTTTGCAAGAAGCGAGGACACTGAAAGAGGAATTATCCTTAGTACATTGCCTCCCTGGATCCAAACAGGTAGAAAAAGAAGCAAGCCATTGTTGGACAAGATATTTATATGATAACTTCTTATAGTTTCTTTATTTATGATATTATTGACTGGGTATTGGATACCGATAGTCCTTACTATATTTGCAATTCATTGCAGGGATTATAGATCAGTAGAAGATTCGAGCAAGGCGAGAGATTCGTGAATGTTGGAGATGGAAGATCAGTTTTAGTTCTAGCTTTAGAAATTTTAAAATTTATATTTGAATCTCATACTGTTGTTCTTAGTGATTGTCATTTCTATCCTTATTTTTTTTAAAATATCATTTCTATAGGCTTTTTAGCCATGAACAATTATGAAATTTCAATAAAGAAACGAGTTTGTAATATCATTTTGAATGGTGTTACTGCTTTCTATGGACAATTGAATAATGATTGATAAGTGGTAAAAATATACTAATAAAAGTATTAAATTATAAAATAAATTAATTTATTTTATTAAAAATTAATATTTTTATTAATCTTATGCAGAAAAAAAGGCCACTAATGTGAAGATCTCATTTTTCTGGTTCTGATGAAAAAAATTTCAGGCAAAACGGACTTCAAACGAGCCTAGAATCGAATTTCAAAAAAAAAAAAAAATGCAGATGCAACGCTGACGTCAGCATTTTTCACGGCGCACGGTGGACCATCTGAAGGGTAATTCGGGAATTTCACAGCATAAAGAGCGTGCTGATTGGTTGAAGAACGCGGCGGTCCATGCAACACCGGGCTCACACACGGTCCACGGAGGGTAATTTGGGAATTCTGGCTGATCCAATGGGCTATTTTCACTGAAGCTTGATCGGACGGACGAGAAGAAGGTGCTGATGGATGGCATCCGCAGCTCTCGATCGAGATCCAACGGCTGAGATTCATTCCGACGTTAACCTATAGATCTGTAGCCTTCTTTCAATGCGATCGGACGGCCCAGATTCGATCCAATGGATGATCCAATGGCTGATATTAAATCCAACTTGATCTGGGTGTTATTTTAAGGAGTTTTTGAGTGGTTTTTGGACCGTTTGATCACCATCCAATGGCCAGAATTACCCAGATCTTAATTTGAGTTGTTTTGGGAGTCTTAAACCTAGTTTTTGATGGAATTTGAGGGGAAATCAAATTCTTTATCTATAAAACCTATGGTTATCGTACAAAAAAAAATAAAAGAAGAGAGAGAGATGGGGAATTAGGAATTAGACGGAAAGAAAGACAGGGAGAGAATTAGAGAATTAGAGAGAGAGACAAAGAGAGAGACGGGGAGAAAAAGAGAGAGGGAGAAAAAGAGAGAGAGAAAGAAAGAGGAGAGATAAAAAAAAAGAAGAAAAGTGATTTGTGAGAAAATCAAAAAGGATTTTTGATTTTTCTTCGACGATCAAGACAACGATCAAGGAGCCTCTTCTTCTTCGCCAAGTTCTCCACATCAAGAGGAGCAGACAATCAATTTCAGCAATCAAATAGTCTAATTTCTCTATGCTTTTTATTTTATTTGCTATTTTTGAATTTGTTATCATGAACTAAATTTTATTTTACTAAGGCTAAGGTGTAGCCACTCTTTTGATGCAATATTCAGTGTGATTTATTTTTAAATTTTATTCATGAGGAGTATATAAATCTGATCTTAATGCTTTTAGATTACTGGCCATCTTCTAATTGATCTGATGAACATAGATGTTACGGACCAAGTACATCTATGTTAATGCTTCTTGATTATATACCTTGTATTATGAATCAAATTAGAATTCATATGCATGCGGGAATTTTAGTGCGCTTTGGACGCAGCGTATTTTAATTAGAGGATTTCACAAAACCTAATGCATTAATATTTATTTAAATTACACCTGGACCAAAGGGTAATTAATAAATATTAATAGTTTTGCTATGCCTGGACCAAAGGATAGTGAATAAATTAGGAGACTCCACCATCACATGAAATAAAATTAATCTAAAAATCTGAATATTGTATTGACTGAGTTGGTGAACCGATTGCCTTAGTAATCCATTGCTCTTGAATTTAAAACCCTAATAATTTACACTCTCTCTATTTAATTAAAAACTTTTAATTATTTTTTTTATTATTTTCTTTAATTTCTTATTCTCATAAATCGATCTTCTAAATAAAGCATAGGAAAGAGCTTTTCAGTACTTATTTTTCAATCCTCTAGGGATGATACTCTACTCATTCACTTTATTACTTGATCGACTGGTGCACTTGCCATAGCTATAAATTAGCACGCATCAAGTTTTTGGCACCGTTGCCGGGGATTGTGTCTAAAATAATATTAAAATTTTGATCCTAGCTTTACTTTAGAAATTTATTTTTAATTTTTATTATTAAAAAAAAAAATTTTTTTAGTGCATGACACGTACTGGACATAGTAACTTACTACCTCTTAGATCCAGAAATTGAAAGAACTATTAGAAGACTACAACAAGAGAGAAACATGGCAGCTGAAGATCCTAACGACATCAATCTAGGATTGGATATGGCGACTGAAGGACAGCATGAAGCTATTCGACCAGTACATCATTCATTAAATGATTACATCACACCATCTATAGTCGATGCAGCTTCGAGCATCAGGAGACCGCCTGTACGAGCAAACAACTTCGAAATAAAGCCGACGATGATCCAGATGATTCAATCAACTGTCCAATTCAGTGGACACATGCATGATGATCCGAATGCCCATATTTCTAATTTTCTTGAACTTTGCGATACTTTTAAAATTAATGGGGTGTCGGATGATGCTATTAGATTAAGGTTATTTCCTTTCTCTTTATGGGATAAAGCTAAAAATTGGCTTCATTCTCTTTCCTGTAGGTTCTATCACAACTTGGGATGTCCTAGCCCAAAAATTCTTAGCCAAGTACTTTCCACCTTCCAAGACTGCTAAGATGCGCAACGATATCACTTCTTTTATGCAGATGGATATGGAGACACTATATGAGGCTTGGGAGCATTTCAAGAAACTGCTGAGGAGATGTCCACATCATCAACTACCCGTATGGCTTCAGGTACAAACTTTCTATAATGGTTTATCTCCTACTAATCGATCTATGATTGATGCAGCAGCAGGAGGAACCATTAATCAAAAAATGGAGGAAGAAGCCTTCGATCTGATCGATGAGATGGCATCAAATAGCTATCAATGGCAGACAGAGCGCATGATGCCAAAAAGACTAGCAGCTGTGCAGGGAGTAGATTGCGTGCCAACTTTACTAGCTGAAATTGCAGCCCTTAGAGCCGAAGTCAACAACTTAAAGGGAACAGCTATGCATGTTCAGAGCATTACTTGTGACCTGTGTGGAGGAGGACACGATACGAGCAATTGCCAGACAGGTAATCCTTTTGCTAAAACAACTGATACAGCTAATTATATTGGTAATTTTTTCAGGCCGCAACAAAACAATCCCTACTCCAACACATACAATCAAGGGTGGAGGCAGCACCCAAATTTCTCATGGAGCAATCAAAATGCAGCACAACAGCCACCCCCGGGATTCCAAGTACCTGAAAAGAAGTCCAACATGGAAGAGCTGATGGTCAAATTTATGCAAAACCAAGAAGCAACTATAAAAAATTTGGAAGCCAAACTTAGGCAAGACCAAACAGCAGCAATTCGAAACTTGGAGATGCAAATAGGTCAAATGGCTAAGATAATCTCCGAGAGACCTCAAGGATCCTTGCCAAGCAATACGGAGACAAATCCAAGGGAGCAAGTCAATGCTATCACCCTAAGAAGTGGTACAAAGCTGGAGGAGCCACATCAGAAGAAAGAGACTGAAGAGCCAACTACAAATAAGGAACCATCAACTCAAACTTCGTCAGTCACCAAAACAACCAGCAGATGGATGGTCTCCAGGTATACGATTTGCTGATCCAAATGTGAAGCCCTACGTGCCGCCACTACCATTCCCAGAGAGACAAATACAGCATCCAGATAAGAAATTTTCTAACTTTTTCAAAATTTTAAAGAATTTACATATTAATATTCCTTTTGTAGATGCTATTACTCAAATGCCCAGGTATGCCAAGTTTCTCAAAGAAATCTTAACAAATAAGAAAAAGCTGAAGGAGCATGAGAGAATAAATTTGAATGAAGAATGCTCAGCAATACTTCAAAATAAATTACCACAGAAGCTAAAAGATCCAGGGAGTTTTACTATCCCCTGCATTATTGGTGATTGTAGTTTTGATAAAGTTTTATGTGATTTAGGAGCAAGCATTAATCTCATGCCTTTTTCTATTTTCAGGAAAGCTGGGTCTAGGAGAACCAAAGCCTACCACT
This sequence comes from Cocos nucifera, assembly GCA_006176705.1. Lineage (NCBI taxonomy): Eukaryota > Viridiplantae > Streptophyta > Magnoliopsida > Arecales > Arecaceae > Cocos > Cocos nucifera. Next base: position 65,762 of record QRFJ01001062.1, read on the forward strand.
ATTACTCTTCAATTAGCCGATAGATCCATTAAATATCCAAGAGGTATAGTGGAGGATGTCTTGGTAAAGGTAAACAAGTTTATTTTCCCTGTTGATTTTATTGTTCTTGATATGGAAGAAGATTATGATGTACCCCTTATTTTAGGGAGACCCTTTTTAGCTACTGGAGGAGCTTTAATAGATGTTCAACAAGAAAAATTAATTCTTAGAGTCCAAGACGAACAAGTTACTTTTAATATTTTCAAAGATACTAAACATCCTGATGATAATCAAACTTGTTTTCTAATTGATATTATTGACAATCCATTATATGAGAATTCTGTAGAAAATAGGTTTGAGACTATAAAAGCGAGCAATGTCAAATTGAAAGAAGATTCGATCAAACATGAAAGTATTCCAATTGAAGTGGCACCGGATTGATCCACTTTAGAACTTAAAGAAAGTCAAGCTGAAGACTATAAATCAGAACTACTAGATAGGTTGTTTCTTTTCTTTTTAGTTTTGATCATTTTTCTTTTCTTTTATTTTTCAGTAATTTATTGTTGCTCTTTTACTGCTCTGGTGTGTGTATTTTCAATTTTGCAGAAAAATCAATGAGAACTCAAGCAAAATTTCAAAGCTCCAAAGAACCAGACTGAACCAAATCAGGTGTATTCCTTCCTATCCTTTATTGCATCCTTTATTTTTCTTTCTCCTTTAAGACAATGTAGAACAAGTTAAAGTTAAAAAAAAAAAAAAATCATGTGTCAAGAAGAAAATCTTGAGCAAGATAAACTGGATAAGTGATAAAAGATAGAATTATTTGCTAATGAATGTAATGAGTTAAAGAAGTAGATTAGTTGGTCAACTTTTAGCAGCCTACTTAGGTCATTAAAAGATTATTAGCACTTTTTATTGCACATGCACACTAACAAGGCAAAGTAGGTATTGATTATAAGGCCAACTGAGGATTCAATTATCACTGAAAATTGATAATTAATATACATTCTAATCAAAGAAACTTGAATTTAAGGAAAGAGCTACCTGCCTATAAATAAAGTGCAAAAGACAGAGTATATGTGGATTGCCCAAAGCCTAGTAACTGGGTCTCTGCACCTAGGTCAAGTGTGAAAATTCACGTAAAATGGTGAAGGAAAGGCCAGGATGCTCAGCACAGTAAAAAAAAAAGAAAAAAAGAAAAAAAAGAAAAGAAAAGGCAGTGTGAAAGCTACCTTAATTCATGAGTATAAAATTGAGAATGTATAGAAAATTGACCAAAATAGGTGATAAGAGAGGATACTTTTGTTCTTTTAATTTAATACTGAAATGCTAAAGTTAGTCATCACGAACACAAGTGCTATAGATCTTTGATGTACTCTAAGAAAGTTTTTAATTGTATTGACTGAAAAATTTGCTTCTGAAGCTCAATGCTTAGTTAGCAGTATTTTCTAAACTTTTTGACCTTTAATCCTAGATTTTATCTTTGTGATGGATAATCTTATTGAAAATATGGTATTAAATAAAACATTGCTAAGGGACTAGCAATGACTAAGTTGGGGGGTGTGATAAGTGGTAAAAATATACTAATAAAAGTATTAAATTATAAAATAAATTAATCTATTTTATTAGAAATTGATACTTTTATTAATCTTATGTAGGAAAGAAGGCCACCAATGTGAAGATCTTATTTTTTTGGTTCAGATGAAAAAAATTTCAGGCAAAACGGACTTCAAACGAGCCCAGAATCGAATTTCAAAAAAAAAAAAAAAAAAACGCAGACGCAACGCTGACGTCAGCATTTTTTGCGGCGCACGGTGGACCATCTGAAGGGTATTTCGGGAATTTCACAGCATGAGAGAGTGCTGATTGGTTGAAGAATGCGGCGGTCCATGCAACACCGGGCTCGCGCATGGTCCACGGAGGGCAATTTGGGAATTCTTGGCTGATCCAATGGGCGGTTTTCACTGAAACTTGATCGGACGGCCGAAATGAAGGCGCTGATGGACGGCATCCGCAGCTCCCGATCGAGATCCAACGGCTGAGATTCATCCCGACGTTAAACTATAGATCAGAAGCCTTCTTTCAATGCGATCGGATGGCCCAGATTTGATCCAATGGTTGATCCAATGGCTGATATTAAATCCGACTTGATCTGGGTTATTTTAAGGGGTTTTTGAGTGGTTTTTGGACCGTTTGATCAACATCTAATGGCCAGAATTACCCAGATCTTAATTTGAGTTGTTTTGGGAGTCTTAAACCTAGTTTTTGATGGATTTTGGGGGGAAATCAAATTCTTTATCTATAAAAACCTATGGTTATCGTACAAAAAAAAAAAAGAAGAGAGAGAGACGGGGAATCAGAAAGAGAAAGAGAGAAAGAGAGAAGAGAATTAGAGAGAGAGACAAAGAGAGAGATGGGGAGAAAAGAGAGAGGGAGAAAGAGAGAGAGAGAAAGAAAGAGGAGAGAGGTAGAAAAAAGAAGAAAAGTGATTTGTGAGAAAATCAAAAAGGATTTTTTTGATTTTTCTTCGACGATCAAGACATCGATCAAGGAGCCTCTTCTTCTTCGCCAAGTTCTCCACATCAAGAGCAGCAGACAATCAATTTCAGCAATCAAACAGTCTAATTTCTCTATGCTTTTTATTTTATTTGCTATTTTTGAACTTTGTTATCATGAACTAAATTTTATTTTACTAAGGCTAAGGTGTAGCCACTCTTTTGATGCAATATTCAGTGTGATTTATTTTTAAATTTTATTCATGAGGAGTATATAAATCTGATCTTAATGCTTTTAGATTACTGGCCATCTTCTAATTGATCTGATGAACATAGATGTTACGGACCAAGTACATCTATGTTAATGCTTCTTGATTATATACCTTGTATTATGAATCAAATTAGAATTCATATGCATGCGGGAATTTTAGTGCGCTTTGGACGCAGCGTATTTTAATTAGAGGGTTTCACAAAACCTAATGCATTAATATTTATTTAAATTACACCTGGACCAAAGGATAATTAATAAATATTAATAGTTTTGCTATGCCTGGACCAAAGGATAGTGAATAAATTAGGAGACTCCACCGTCACATGAAATAAAATTAATCTAAAAACCTGAATATTGTATTGACTGAGTAGGTGAACCGATTGCCTTAGTAATCCATTGCTCTTGAATTTAAAACCCTAATAATTTACATTCTCTCTATTTAATTAAAAACTTTTAATTATTTTTTTATTATTTTCTTTAATTTCTTATTCTCATAAATCGATCTTCTAAATAAAGCATAGGAAAGAGCTTTTCAGTACTTATTTTTCAATCCTCTAGGGACGATACTCTACTCATTCACTTTATTACTTGATCGACTGGTGCACTTGCCATAGCTATAAATTAGCATGCATCAATGGTGTATATATGTTATCACAACCTATTAATGTAGTCTATTCTACTAGCAAGCATCCTAGATTAGATAGTATATCAGATATCTACTTATGGCACTATAGTCTAGGTCATATAAACAAAAATAGGATAAACAAGTTGACTCAGGAGGGAATCCTCGAAGTTAATGATTGTGAATCACTTTCAACCTGTGAGTCTTGTCTTCTTGGTAAAATGACCAAGTCATCTTTCACTAGAAAAGGTGAGAGAGCCAATGAGCTCTTAGATCTAGTACATACTGATGTATGTGGATCAATGAGCACAAGTGTCAGAGATGGATATGTCTACTTCATCATTTTCATAGATGATCTATCTAAATATGGATATGTCTATCTGATGAAACATAAGTCAGATTCTTTTGAAACGTTCAAACGATTTCGAAGTGAAGTAGAAAAGTAAACTAGAAAGAGTATTAAAACTCTTCGATCTGATCGAGGAGAAAAATACCTTTCAGGTGAGTTTCTTACATATCTAGGAGAGAATAGAATTCTCTCCCAATGGACTCCTCCTGGAACACTATAGCATAATGGTGTGTCTGAAAGGAGGAATCGGACTCTATTAGACGTGGTCCAATCCATGATGGGATTTGCCAGCTTATCGATATCCTTTTAGGGATATGCACTCGAATCAGCTTGTTATCTATTAAATAGGGTTCCAAGTAAGTCTATAGTTAAAACCCCATATGAGATATGGACAGGGCGTAAGCCAATCCTTTCACACCTTAGGATTTGGAGGTGCCTAGATTATGTCAAATGGTTAGTTACAGACAAACTTGGACCTAGGTCTAACAAGTGTACATTCATGGGGTATCCAAAAGAGATCAAAGGATACTATTTTTACCATGCTGATGAACAAAAGGTGTTCATCAGCCTTAGGATAACCTTTTTGAAAAAGAAGTTTCTTGATGAAGGAACCGTTGCCTCTAAGGTTGAACTTGATAAATTTCAACAGGTAGAAAGTCCGACACAGAATGTTGAACCTAAGTCTGATTTGATCAGATCAGATCCAAAGCCTAGTGAACCCACACCATTAAGACAATCTGGTAGAATACCCATCATCCGAATAGATACTATAGATTCTAGGTCCAGGATGATAATCCCATCAAACTAGATAAGAACGATGTGGACCCGATCACTTATATGGATGTGATGCAGAGATCCGACTCTGAGAAATGGCTAGAAGCCATAATATCCAAAATGGATTCCATAAAGGTCAAAGGTGTATGGACATTAGTTGATCCACCTGACGGGGTTAAACCCATTGGATGTAAATAGATCTTCAAAAGGAAGAGGGGTGCAAATGAAAAGATGGAGACCTATAAAGTCCATCTAGTTGCCAAGGGGTATCATCAATATTATGGTATTGACTATGATGAGATGTTCTCTCCTATGGCAATGCTCAAGTCCATTCAGATTATGCTTGCCATTGCTGTCCATCTGGACTATGAGATCTGGCAGATGGATGTGAAGATAACTTTCCTAAATGGAGAGTTTCGGATTCGAAACTAGAGGGATTGTAAAAGAACTATACTATCGATTGTTAGATATATGTGCCCTAGAAGCCAGAATTGGCTGACACTTGTAATACACTTCTAGGGGCAAAATTATAATTTTGACTATAATTAATAAAATGGGTTATTTTCTATCACACATGTGTATTTAGTGTCTGTGATACATCCTTTGAGTTAATGGTAATGATAATTCATATTTTCAAGAGTTGAAAATTTAAGACATGAATAATCATTATTAACTCATAAACAGCTCCCGACCATAGGATCATCACGAGGATGGTGATTGATCCGGAAGGTTGGTGTACGATCGCTTCTCTTTAGTAGATGAGTCTTGAGTCTACGGTGTGGAGACACCGGAGCGAGAGTACAGGTACTCGTTAGAGAACGAGGGCACTGAGCGTGACCACCTCGAGTAGTCATTAGGAAGTCTACCTTCTCGTCAATGACTGACTCGATGCTGCAGTAGTGTGTCTGGTTCTTTGACCTGAGATGCATCGGCAGTTCACCTTGAGGGTGTTATAGTTTGACTACACCATTACTCGGTCTCCTAGCCATATGGAACCCTGAGGTGTATGTTGGCTATAGCATGTTCATTGTAGGAACTGGATTGCATCAAGATGGGAATCTATCTACCTCGGTGGTAGAGGAGTAGCCCTATGATGATCATGAGAATCAAGTCCAGAAATCCATGGCCATGGTAGAGTGAAATAATAGAAAGAGTTTCTATTTAGATTTTCACATTGGACTCGAATCGAATGATTACATCATATGACAGAGACTAGGGTTTGACGAGTTCACCTTAACCCTAATCTGATCGGGGCTCAAGATAGAAGAACTTAATCACACAGGTAGCTGCACCAAGAGGTTCGCATTCAGCTCTGATGGGTTGCCACCATATACTGCTAGGTGTCACTGGTGGATTTTGGGAGCAATTAGAATGATTTAGATGATCGATCATTCTAGCTGTTCGAATCAGAAGAGTTCTGATCCATCGAAAGGAGTTTCGATGATGTCTATGATAGAGATCATGACATATCCCATTACCATACAGAACTGAACCTAACTGGGTCACACAAACAAGGGTTTGAATCTGGTGATCATCAATTGAACTGATCTAGTTCAATTGATCTGAATGAGATTCAATTAGGTTCAAGGAAATCGTGCTAGCACTCGATTGAACCTAACGTTCTTCTTTTACTATCATAAATAAGTTGTCCTGACTGAGCCAAAGGAGTTTGTGCTCAATCAGAGGCCTTCATATGGTCTGACTGGAGGTTGTCCAAGTCAGAATAGGTTGTCTTATTTGTAAGACATTACCTGCCATTTTTGGTCACCTGCCATTTCTTGTTCTTTGACTTTGGTCAAAAGTCTACCTTTGACTGGTCAAACGTTGACCATTGACCCTTTGACTTTTGACCACATGTCATGCACCTATTGGAGAGCTGGTGGGGGCCTTGTCCCCCTGCCAGAACCTGGCAAGGAGAAGGGCGCACGCCAAGGGTGGCGTGAGCCCAAGTAGGAGGCGCCTAGGAGTCCTTGTTGGACAAGGACTCCACCTCCCTTTAGGATTCCAATCAGAGTTCTACTAAGAATCCAGTTTGACTGGTCTTAGGCGCCCTCTAAGGAGGAATCCAGGGGTCTCTTTTTCAACCAATCAGATTTAGATCTGATTTCACAAAGGGTTGTGATTGGTTGAGAGGAAGAGGAGTTGGATCACAAGAGGTCTATAAATAAGACCCTGCGCCCAACCCTAATCCTAAGTGAATTCAATAGAGATTTCCCACGTCCAAGGCTGCCTCTCCCCTCCTTCTCCATGCCATACTCTCTTCTCCCCTTGCTCTCCACGTCCAAAAGTGTTTTGGACTTAGTTTGGTGCGATTCAGATCAAGGAAAGGCGATCAAAAGCAAGAAGGCTGCGCTGCTGCAAAAGGACGACTGCAGATCTTCAAAAGAGTTTTGAAGATCCTCCAGATCAGATCCAGATCTGATTTTTGGAGGTGTGATAGAGAAGAAGAGGATCTCCAGATCCAACCCGAGTGGATACCGGTAGAGGCCAGGCGCTTGCGTGGCTAAGATCCAGAACCTTCCGCTGCAATCAGGATCATCTACAGGGTAATAGGATTACCCAAATCAGGTAAATTAAATTTGATTTAATTTATCTTATTTTATTTTATTTATTAAAATAATAAGAATCAGATCTGAAACATATCAAGATCTGATTGAGATCAAGAGAAAAATTTTTGAAATATATCTCTTGATCTAATCAGATCTGGACGAACCTGGACCGGGAAATCAGGATTTCCCTTCAACTGGTATCAGAGCCATGGTTCTAAATTGTTTAGATCTGATTTTAATTTTATTTTAATTAAAAATAAAGTGATTTCAGATGTCACATGAGATGTGATCAGATCTGAAATCAGAAAAATTAAAATTAAATGATTTGGATCTAAGAACATGAAGATATGCATGACTAGTTCTAGAATAGAATAGTTCTATAGAATAGTTTTGCATGTCTTTGATTTAATCTGATTAAATCATATTTTAGATCTTCTTATTTACTATTTTCTGATATTATAAGTGTTATAATAACATCTGATAAACAGCAAATAAAAATTATTTAATTTTAAATATCATATGAGATATGATAGATGCATGTCTAGACTAGTTGTAGAATAGTTCTACATAATTGTCTAGATTAGAATTTATTTTGATTAGATCAATTTAAATCTAATTTTTTAGATTATTATGAGATAATTTAGATCTGAAAACATGCATGATTTGATACATGAGATGTATGCAAAATATGCCTTGATTAGATCTAAATTTGTATATGAGATATATGATATAGATCTAATAACTGTTTTGTAGATTTACATGTTCCTGATTAAGGCGTTCCTCTTGGCCGTCCGGTCATAAGAACGAAGAAGGGTTTAAAGGCCCTCTCTTCCCATTCGATGGGGTGTTCTTATGACGTGTAGGGGTGCTGCGTGTTCGTCCTTAATCAGAAATCCCAAAACTTACTTTCTGCAAAACCCTAGATCCTGAAACCCTAGGATTTATTGTGCATATTTTGTTTATGAACCCAACTTAATTAAGAATTAAGTTTATGGAATATTAATTAGGTCTAAAATTGAGAATTTCAGATCTAAGACATATTCATAATACTGGGTTCGGGCTTGGGTAGCTCAATTAGGTCTAAGCGGTTGATCAAACCGAATCAAGAGTTGGTTAGATGGGATCAACAATGCTTAAATTGACCAGCCTAATAGGATTAAGTCTGGGTCAAGATCGAGTCACGATCAAGCAAGACCTAATTAGGCTCAGAGGTTAGAGTCTGGATTGTAGGCTAACCCAATTGGTTCTGACTCAACAATTTGGTGTCTAAGGTAAGTTTGGCACAGACGACCGACTGGTTTTTAATTGGAAGCTACTCGACCTGAATGCGTTCTTGTGCGAGTTAACGGCATATTCCTTCCACCGGTCTCACTTACCTGGCCATATCTGTTGACACAGTTCTGATCTGAGGTGGTCAATAATCCGAGCTGAACCCATGCCACTAGGTTAGTCATAATTGTTATGACTAAGCCAAGTCTAGTTTAATGAGACCTGAATCAATTCTCCCTAAGAAAAGATTAAGTCTGAGGTCTTCCACCATTGTAGATGTGCGGGCCCTTCCCGGGGTTGATTGTTCTCGGCTGGATACAGTGGCTCAGTTGCACCGGGAAGATGCAACCATGTCTATTAGGCATTGGATGCTATGGGCTGGAGGATGAGTTGGGCTCAATATTTCTGGATACGGTGAGAGACCCAATTAGGAACCCAGTCTATGCAAATGGTGGGTCTGACTTAACTAAGGAGTGGATCAATATTCCGGATACGGTGAGATTCATGAATTAGAGACCAAGTTTGGGTGCACCATGATTAGAGAATCATTGAACAAGAGTTGTTCACTCATTGGCTAACCCATCACCAATAACTGTTAGGTGAGGTGATGAGTCAGTTGGTGAGACCGCACCACCCACTAGAAATCATTAATCGTGGAGATTTTCGCATCTCTACAGAGGGAGTGTAGGGATCCGAGAAAATAGTGGGAGCTAATTTGTTTAAAAATAAAATCCCTAAACAAATTGGTCAAGTCAAAATTACAGTATCTAACTAGAATCTTTGACTCTCTACAGGAAAATGTCTGCGTCCAACCCATTGGCACGTATCCTAGACACACATAGACTGACTGGACCCAATTATAAAGATTGGCTCAGGAACTACAAAATTATTTTGGGTTCAGAGAAGTTAACACATGTTTTGGACCAGGACCCTCCCACCTTACCAGCTCGTCCATCCACTGAACAGAGAGCGTCTCTGGAAAAATGGATTGACGAAGATAATAAGGCCAGATACTACATGTTGGGCTCGATGTCTGATGAGCTCCAGCGCCAACATGAAGATATCGGGACTGCTCGCCAAATGTTGGCTCACCTGCAGGAGATGTTTGGTGAACAGAGTCGCGCAGCCAAATATCAAGTCACAAAATGACTTTTTAAGGCTAAGATGCGTGATGGGCAGTCAGTCCAAGATCACTGTCTGACAATGATCAAGGACATGGAAGAGCTTGAGAAGCTCGGTGTGAAGTTGGACTTGGATCTTGCAGAACGATATTATTCTGCAATCCTTGACTGATGCATATGGGCAATTCATCATGAATTACCACATGCATAAACTTCAAAATTCCTTGGCCGAGTTGATGAATATGCTGGTTACCGCTGAGCTTTCTATGAAAGGTTCTAAAGGCTCAGTTCTTGCTATGGAACGGACTTCTTCCAAAAGAAAGTCTTATGGAAAGAAAAAGAAGTCTGTGAAAAAGCAAAAGGTAGAAGGATCAA
>QRFJ01001062.1:76565-137728 GCA_006176705.1 Cocos nucifera
TATGGTTGTCCAAGGAATTCTCCATGAAAGACCTAGGTGAAGCATCCTTTATTCTAGGAATTAAGGTCTATAGGGATAGACCGAATAGGATGCTAGGACTTTCACAGAAGATGTACATAGAGGAAGTACTAAAGAGGTTTAGTATGGAAAACTCTAAGAGGGGATTAATACCCTTCAGACATGGTATTCATCTTTCCAAGAAGATGTGCCCCAGCACACCTGAGGAAATAGAACGCATGAGCAAGATCCCTTATGCTTCTGCAATAGGGAGCCTCATGTATGCCATGCTATGTACACGACCTGATATAGCCCATGCTGTGAGTGTCACAAGCAGATATCAGTCAAATCCAGGTGAAGAACACTGGACTTCTGTGAAATGTATCCTTAAGTACTTGAGAAGAACTAAGGATATGATGTTGGTCTTTGGTAATGGAGAACTCCAAGTCCAGGGATACACAGACTCGGACTTCATGTCCGATATAGATGATCGAAAGTCGACATCTGGCAGACTGTTTGTGCTGGAAGAGTTCCAAGCAAACGGTGATATCATCTCATCCGCGATTACCTTGAGAAAGGTTACGTCGAGGTCAAGAGAGTCAACTCCACAGATAATGTGGCAGACCCACTTACAAAGCCGTTGGGCCAGCAGAAGATCGAAGCCCACCTTGAGAAGATGGGACTTAGACTTGTAGCCAATTGGCTTTAGACAAGTGGGAGATTGTTAGATATATGTGCCCTAGAAGCCAGAATTGGCTGACACTTGTAATACACTTCTAGGGGCAAAATTATAATTTTGACTATAATCAATAAAATGGGTTATTTTCTATCACATATGTGTATTTAGTGTCTGTGATACATCCTTTGAGTTAATGGTAATGATAATTCATATTTTCAAGAGTTGAAAATTTAAGACATGAATAATCATTATTAACTCATAAAATGCTCCCGACCATAGGATCATCACGAGGATGGTGATTGATCCGGAAGGTTGGTGTACAATCGCTTCTCTTTAGTAGATGAGTCTTGAGTCTACGGTGTGGAGACACCGGAGCGAGAGTACAGGTACTCGTTAGAGAACGAGGGCACTGAGCGTGACCACCTCGAGTAGTCATTAGGGAGTCTACCTTCTCGTCAATGACTGACTCGATGCTGCAGTAGTGTGTCTGGTTCTTTGACCTGAGATGCATCGGCAGTTCACCTTGAGGGTGTTATAGTTTGACTACACCATTACTCGGTCTCCTAGCCATATGGAACCCTGAGGTGTATGTTGGCTATAGCATGTTCATTGTAGGAACTGGATTGCATCAAGATGGAATCTATCTACCTCGGTGGTAGAGGAGCAGCCCTATGATGATCATGAGAATCAAGTCCAGAAATCCATGGCCATGGTAGAGTGAAATAATAGAAAGAGTTTCTATTTAGATTTTCACATTGGACTTCGAATCGAATGATTACATCATATGACAGAGACTAGGGTTTGACGAGTTTACCTTAACCCTAATCTGATCGGGGCTCAAGATAGAAGGAACTTGAATCACACAGGTAGCTGCACCAAGAGGTTCGCATTCAGCTCTGATGGGTTGCCACCATATACTGCTAGGTGTCACTGGTGGATTTTGGGAGCAATTAGAATGATTTAGATGATCGATCATTCTAGCTGTTCGAATCAGAAGAGTTCTGATCCATCGAAAGGAGTTTCGATGATGTCGATGATAGAGATCATGACATATCCCATTACCATACAGAACTGAACCTAACTGGGTCACACAAACAAGGGTTTGAATCTGGTGATCATCAATTGAACTGATCTAGTTCAATTGATCTGAATGAGATTCAATTAGGTTCAAGGAAATCGTGCTAGCACTCGATTGAACCTAACGTTCTTCTTTTACTATCATAAATAAGTTGTCCTGTCTGAGCCAAAGGAGTTTGTGCTCAATCAGAGGCCTTCATATGGTCTGACTGGAGGTTGTCCAAGTCAGAAAAGGTTGTCTTATTTTGTAAGACATTACCTGCCATTTTTGGTCACCTGCCATTTCTTGTTCTTTGACTTTGGTCAAAAGTCTACCTTTGACTGGTCAAACGTTGACCATTGACCCTTTGACTTTTGACCACATGTCATGCACCTATTGGAGAGCTGGTGGGGGCCTGTCCCCCTGCCAGAACCTGGCAAGGAGGAGGGCGCACGCCAAGGGTGGCGTGAGCCCAAGTTGGAGGCGCCTTAGGAGTCCTTGTTGGACAAGGACTCCACCTCCCTTTTGGATTCCAATTAGAGTTCTCCCTAAGAACCAACTTTGACTGGTCTTAGGCACCCTCTAAGGAGGAATCCAGGGGACTCTATTCCCACCAATCAGATTTAGATCTGATTTCACAAAGGGTTGTGATTGGTTGGGAAGAAGAGGAGTTGGATCACAGTCAGTCTATAAATAAGACCCTGTGCCCAACTCAAATTTAAGTGAATTGAATTGAGATCAAAGTTCCCCACGCCCCAAGGCTGCCTCTCCCCTCCTTCCTCCATGCCAAACCATCTTCTCCCCTTGCTCTCCACGTCCAAAAGGAGTTTTGGACCTTGGTTGGTGCGATCCAGATCAAAGAAAGGCGATCAAAAGCAAGAAGGCTGCACTGCTGCAAAGGACGACTGCAGATCTTCAAAAGGAGTTTTGAAGATCCTCCAGATCAGATCCAGATCTGATTTTTGGAGGTGTGATAGAGAAGAAGAGGATCTCCAGATCCAGCCCGAGTGGATACCGGTAGAGGCCAGGCGCTTGCGTGGCTAGATCCAGAACCTTCCGCTGCAAACAGGATCATCAACAGGGTAATAGGATTACCCAAATCAGGTAAATTAAATTTGATTTAATTTATTCTTATTTTATTTTATTTATTAAAATAATAAGAATCAGATCTGAAACATATCAGATCTGATTGGAGATCAAGAGAAAAATTTTGAAATATATCTCTTGATCTGATCAGATCTGAACGAACCTTCAGGGCCCCCCAGAGAATCCTGATTTCCCGGTCCAGGTTCGTTCAGATCTGATCAGATCAAGAGATATATTTCAAAAATTTTTCTCTTTGATCTCAATCAGATCTGGGATATGTTTCAGATCTGATTCTTATTATTTTAATAAATAAAATAAAATAAAGATAAATTAAATCAAATTTAATTTACCTGATTTGGGTAATCCTATTACCCTGTTGATGATCCTGTTTGCAGCGGAAGGTTCTGGATCTAGCCACGCAAGCGCCTGGCCTCTACCGGTATCCACTCGGGCTGGATCTGGAGATCCTCTTCTTCTCTATCACACCTCCAAAAATTCAGATCTGGATCTGATCTGGAGGATCTTCAAAACTCCTTTTGAAGATCAGCAGTCGTCCTTTGCAGCAGTGCAGCCTTCTTGCTTTTGATCGCCTTTCTTTGATCTGGATCGCACCAACCAAGGTCCAAAACTCCTTTTGGACGTGGAGAGCAAGGGGAGAAGATGGTTTGGCATGGAGGAAGGAGGGGAGAGGCAGCCTTGGGGCGTGGGGAACTTTGATCTCAATTCAATCTCATGTAATTTGAGTTGGGCACAGGGTCTTATTTATAGACTGACTGTGATCCAACTTCTCTTCTTCCCAACCAATCACAACCCTTTGTGAAATCAGATCTAAATCTGATTGGTGGGAATAGAGTCCCCTGGATTCCTCCTTAGAGGGTGCCTAAGACCAGTCAAAGTTGGTTCTTAGAAGAACTCTAATTGGAATCCAAAAGGAGGATGGAGTCCTTGTCCAACAAGGACTCCTAGGCGCCTCCAACTTGGGCACACGCCTAGGGTGGCGTGCGCCCTCCTCCTTGCCAGGTTCTGGCAGGGGGACAGGCCCCCACCAGCTCTCCAATAGGTGCATGACATGTGGTCAAAAGTCAAAGTGTCAATGGTCAACGTTTGACCAGTCAAAGGTAGACTTTTGACCAAAGTCAAAGAACAAGAAATGGCAGGTGACCAAAAATGGCAGGTAATGTCTTACAAAATAAGACAACCTTTTCTGACTTGGACAACCTCCAGTCAGACCATATGAAGGCCTCTGATTGAGCACAAACTCCTTTGGCTCAGACAGGACAACTTATTTATGATAGCAAAAGAAGAACGTTAGGTTCAATCGAGTGCTAGCACGATTTCCTTGAACCTAATTGAATCTCATTCAGATCAATTGAACTAGATCAGTTCAATTGATGATCACCAGATTCAAACCCTTGTTTGTGTGACCCAGTTAGGTTCAGTTCTGTATGGTAATGGGATATGTCATGATCTCTATCATCGACATCATCGAAACTCCTTTCGATGGATCAGAACTCTTCTGATTCGAACAGCTAGAATGATCGATCATCTAAATCATTCTAATTGCTCCCAAAATCCACCAGTGACACCTAGCAGTATATGGTGGCAACCCATCAGAGCTGAATGCGAACCTCTTGGTGCAGCTACCTGTGTGATTCAGTCCTTCTATCTTGAGCCCCGATCAGATTAGGGTTAAGGTAAACTCGTCAAACCCTAGTCTCTGTCATATGATGTAATCATTCGATTCGAGTCCAATGTGAAAATCTAAATAGAAACTCTTTCTATTATTTCACTCTACCATGGCCATGGATTTCTGGACTTGATTCTCATGATCATCATAGGGCTGCTCCTCTACCACCGAGGTAGATAGATTCCATCTTGATGCAATCCAGTTCCTACAATGAACATGCTATAGCCAACATACACCTCAGGGTTCCATATGGCTAGGAGACCGAGTAATGGTGTAGTCAAACTATAACACCCTCAAGGTGAACTGCCGATGCATCTCAGGTCAAAGAACCAGACACACTACTGCAGCATCGAGTCAGTCATTGACGAGAAGGTAGACTCCCTAATGACTACTCGAGGTGGTCACGCTCAGTGCCCTCGTTCTCTAACGAGTACCTGTACTCTCGCTCCGGTGTCTCCACACCGTAGACTCAAGACTCATCTACTAAAGAGAAGCGATTGTACACCAACCTTCCGGATCAATCACCATCCTCGTGATGATCCTATGGTCGGGAGCAATTTATGAGTTAATAATGATTATTCATGTCTTAAATTTTCAACTCTTGAAAATATGAATTATCATTACCATTAACTCAAAGGATGTATCACAGACACTAAATACACATATGTGATAGAAAATAACCCATTTTATTGATTTATAGTCAAAATTATAATTTTGCCCCTAGAAGTGTATTACAAGTGTCAGCCAATTCTGGCTTCTAGGGCACATATATCTAACAATCTCCCACTTGTCCTAAAGCCAATTGGCTACAAGTCTAAGTCCCATCTTCTCAAGGTGGGCTTCGATCTTCTGCTGGCCCAACGGCTTTGTAAGTGGGTCTGCCACATTATCTGTGGAGTTGACTCTCTTGACCTCGACGTAACCCTTCTCGAGGTAATCGCGGATGAGGTGGTATCGCCGCTCAATATGCTTGGATTTCTGGTGAGACCTCGGCTCCTTAGCAAGGGCTATGGCGCCATTGTTGTCGCAGTATAGAGGAATGGCATCTGATGGCATTACTCCAATTTCTGCAGCAAACTTCTTGTACCAGAATGCTTCCTTTCGCAGCCTCTGATGCAGCGATATATTCTGCTTCCATGGTGGAATCTGCTATCACCGTTTGCTTGGAACTCTTCCAGCTGACAGCACCACCATTGCACACAAACAGACTTCCAGATGTCGACTTTCGATCATCTATATCGGACATGAAATCCGAGTCTGTGTATCCCTGGACTTGGAGTTCTCCATTACCAAAGACCAACATCATATCCTTAGTTCTTCTCAAGTACTTAAGGATACATTTCACAGAAGTCCAGTGTTCTTCACCTGGATTTGACTGATATCTGCTTGTGACACTCACAGCATGGGCTATATCAGGTCGTGTACATAGCATGGCATACATGAGGCTCCCTATTGCAGAAGCATAAGGGATCTTGCTCATGCGTTCTATTTCCTCAGGTGTGCTAGGGCACATCTTCTTGGAAAGATGAATACCATGTCTGAAGGGTATTAATCCCCTCTTAGAGTTTTCCATACTAAACCTCTTTAGTACTTTCTCTATGTACATCTTCTGTGAAAGTCCTAGCATCCTATTCGGTCTATCCCTATAGACCTTAATTCCTAGAATAAAGGATGCTTCACCTAGGTCTTTCATGGAGAATTCCTTGGACAACCACATCTTGACTGATGTCAACATGGGAATATCATTCCCAATAAGGAGGATGTCATCCACGTACAATACGAGGAAGACAACAGCGCTCCCACTGACCCTTTTTGAAAACACATGGTTCCTCTTCATTTTTGATGAAACCAAACTTTTTGATCACATCATTGAAACGAGTGTTCCAGCTCCGAGATGCTTGCTTAAGTCCATATATGGACCTTTGCAGCTTGCAAACCTTGTGATCAGTATCACTGGATGTGAAACCTAGCGGCTGTTCCATATAGATATCTTCCTCAAGATATCCATTCAAGAATGCCGTTTTCACGTCCATTTGCCATATTTCATAATCGAAATAGGCTGCAACGGCAAGCAATGTGCGGATGGATTTTAGCATAGCCACTGGGGAAAAGGTATCCTGATAGTCAATGCCTTCGCGTTGACTATAACCTTTTGCCACTAGTCTAGCCTTGAATGTCTCCACATTCCCATCTGCACCAATCTTTCTCTTGAAGATCCATTTACACCCAATAGGTACTATACCTTCTGGTGGATCTACCAAGGTCCAGACTTGGTTTGAGTGCATCGAGTCAATTTCTGACTGCATTGCCTCTAGCCATTTCTCGGAGTCGATATCTGATATCGCCTCGTTGTAGGTTTTGGGATCATCACCATGAGCACCATTACCTACGAGGAACATTTTCTCTACATCCTCTGAAATAATACCTAAGTATCTTTCAGGGGGATGGGAAACTCTTTCCGATCTACGAGGTGGAGGAGGTAGTGTTCTTATTGGCTCAACCTGATTTGGTTCCAATTGGTCCTTAGCTCGTTCTACTTGTGAGACTTTCTCATCAAGCTTGATCTGCTTTCCAATGCCGCTATCTTGAATAAACTATTTTTCAAGAAAGATGGCATGTCGACTCACAATCACATTGTGGTCTTCTGGAATGTAGAAATAGTATCCTAATGACTCTTTAGGATATCCTATGAATCGAGCTCTAAAGGACCTAAACTCTAACTTGTCCGCTTGTTGTCTTTTGACATGAGCCGGACAACCCCAAATTCTGAGATGACTCAGACTTGGTTTCTTACCGTGCCATATCTCATACGGTGTGGTAGGAACGGTTTTAGAGGGAACCCTATTCAGTAGATAGATTGAAGTTAACAATGAGTGTCCCCAAAGAAAATCAGGGAGGTCTGTGAAGCTCATCATGGATCGAACCATATCCAATAGAGTCCGATTTCTCCATTCTGAAACCCCGTTGAGTTGAGGTGTTCCTGGTGGAGTCCATTGAGAGACTATGCCATTTTTCTTAAGATAGTCTAGGAATTCCCGGCTAAGGTATTCACCTCCTCGATCTGATCGAAGAACCTTAATGGGTTTTTCAGTTTGTTTTTCTACTTCATGTCTGAATTCTTTGAACTTTTCAAAAGCTTCAGACTTGTGTCTCATAAGATACACATACCCATACCTAGACAGATCATCGGTAAAGGTAATGAAGTAGACAAAATTGCCTCTAGCCGGCACATCAAATGGGCCGCACACATCAGTATGTACTAGGGCAAGGAGATCTGTGGCCCTCTCCCCATGTCCAACAAAAGGGAGTTTAGTCATTTTGCCTTGAAGACAAGATTCACAAGTTGGATATGACTCGGAAAGTCAATGGACTCAATAGCCCATTTTTCTCCAATTTGTTGATCCTATCTTCTGCTATATGACCTAATCTCAGGTGCCATAGATATCTGTCGTTTGGACTATCCCTAGGTCGTTTGGCATTCACGTTTTGCTCGATAGTTAGAATAGGTACATCAATATGTAGCTGATAAAGACCATTAATAAGGAAACCATTTGCAATTTTATTTCTTTCATAAAGAATGTTACAATGGTCCTTAAAGAAGGTGATCACATAACCTTCTTGTGCTAAGCATGAAACAGAAATCAAATTCCTGCTAGCTGCAGGCACATAATAACAGTCTTTCAAAACTAAGTCTAAACCAGATGGTAATCGAAGAGGGTATGTTCCCACGGCTACTGCAGCAACTCTTGCTCCATTACCGATGCGTAGGATCATGTCTCCATCCCTCAGCCTCCTGCTATCCTCAAGACCCTGCATAGAAGTGCACAGATGAGCACTAGAACCAGAGTCAAGCACCCAACTGGATGCAGAAGAAACCGTAAGGTTAGACTCAATAACGAGCATACCTCCAGAAGGACCTTCCTTCTTGTTCTTCAGGGTGGCCAGGTAAGTAGGGCAGTTCCGCTTCCAATGGCCGTCGCTGTTGCAATGGAAACACTTTCCTTTGACATCGGCCTTTCTTCTTCGGCTCTGCCTTCTTCTTCTTTGATCCTTCCACCTTTTGCTTTTTCACAGACTTCTTTTTCTTTCCATAAGACTTTCTTTTGGAAGAAGTCCGTTCCATAGCAAGAACTGAGCCTTTAGAACCTTTCATAGAAAGCTCAGCGGTAACCAGCATATTCATTAATTCGGCCAAGGAATTTTGAAGTTTATGCATGTGGTAATTCATGATGAATTGCCCATATGCATCAGTCAAGGATTGCAGAATAATATCGTTCTGCAGATCCAAGTCCTAACTTCACACCGAGCTTCTCAAGCTCTTCCATGTCCTTGATCATTGTCAGACAGTGATCTTGGACTGACTGCCCATCACGCATCTTAGCCTTAAAAAGTCATTTTCGTGACTTGATATTTGGCTGCGCGACTCTGTTCACCAAACATCTCCTGCAGGTGAGCCAACATTTGGCGAGCAGTCCCGATATCTTCATGTTGGCGCTGGAGCTCATCAGACATCGAGCCCAACATGTAATATCTGGCCTTATTATCTTCGTCAATCCATTTTTCCAGAGACGCTCTCTGTTCAACAGATGGACGGGCTGGTAAGGTGGGAGGGTCCTGGTCCAAAACATGGGTTAACTTCTCGAACCCAAAATAATTTTGTAGTTCCTGAGCCAATCTTTATAATTGGGTCCAGTCAGTCTATGTGTGTCCAGGATACGTGCTAATGGGTTGGACGCAGACATTTTCCTGTAGAGAGTCAAAGATTCTAGTTAGATACTGTAATTTTGACTTGACCAATTTGTTTAGGGATTTTATTTTTAAACAAATTAGCTCCCACTATTTTCTCGGATCCCTACACTCCCTCTGTAGAGATGCAAAAATCTCCACGATTAATGATTTCTAGTGGGTGGTGCGGTCTCACCAACTGACTCATCACCTCACCTAACAGTTATTGGTGATGGGTTAGCCAATGAGTGAACAACTCTTGTTCAATGATTCTCTAATCATGGTGCACCCAAACTTGGTCTCTAATTCATGAATCTCACCGTATCCGGAATATTGATCCACTCCTTAGTTAAGTCAGACCCACCATTTGCATAGACTGGGTTCCTAATTGAGTCTCTCACCGTATCCGAAATATTGAGCCCAACTCATCCTCCAGCCCATAGCATCCAATGCCTAATAGACATGGTTGCATCTTCCCGGTGCAACTGAGCCACTGTATCCAGCCGAGAACAATCAACCCCGGGAAGGGCCCGCACATCTACAATGGTGGAAGACCTCAGACTTAATCTTTTCTTAGGGAGAATTGATTCAGGTCTCATTAAACTAGACTTGGCTTAGTCATAACAATTATGACTAACCTAGTGGCATGGGTTAGCTCGGATTATTGACCACCTCAGATCAGAACTGTGTCAACAGATATGGCCAGGTAAGTGAGACCGGTGGAAGGAATATGCCATTAACTCGTACAAGAATGCATTCAGGTCGAGTAGCTTCCAATTAAAAACCAGTCGGTCGTATGTGCCAAACTTACCTTAGACACCAAATTGTTGAGTCAGAACCAATTGGGTTAGCCTACAATCCAGACTCTAACCTCTGAGCCTAATTAGGTCTTGCTTGATCGTGACTCGATCTTGACCCAGACTTAATCCTATTAGGCTGGTCAATTTAAGCATTGTTGATCCCATCTAACCAACTCTTGATTCGGTTTGATCAACCGCTTAGACCTAATTGAGCTACCCAAGCCCGAACCCAGTATTATGAATATGTCTTAGATCTGAAATTCTCAATTTTAGACCTAATTAATATTCCATAAACTTAATTCTTAATTAAGTAGGGTTCATAAACAAAATATGCACAATAAATCCTAGGGTTTCAGGATCTAGGGTTTTGCAGAAAGTAAGTTTTGGGTTTCTGATTAAGGACGAACACGCAGCACCCCTACACATCATAAGAACACCCCATCGAATGGGAAGAGAGGGCCTTTAAACCCTTCTTCGTTCTTATGACCGGACGGCCAAGAGGAACGCCTTAATCAGGAACATTCAATACTACAAAACAGTTTTAGATCTATATCATATATCTCATATATAAATTAGATCTAATCATGGCATATTTTGCATACATCTCATGTATCAAATCATGCATGTTTTCAGATCTAAATTATCTCATAATAATCTAAAAAATTAGATTTAAATTGATCTAATCAAAATAAATTCTAATCTAGACAATTATGTAGAACTATTCTACAACTAGTCTAGACATGCATCAATCATATCTCATATGATATTTAAAATTAAATAATTTTTATTTACTATTTTTTAGATGTTATTATAACACTTATAATATCAAAAAATAGTAAATAAAAGATCTAAAATATGATTTAATCAGATTAAATCAAAAACATGCAAGACTATTCTATAGAACTATTCTATTCTAGAACTAGTCATGCATATCTTCTAATCTTAGATCCAAATCATTTAATTTTAATTTTTTCTGATTTTAGATCTGATCACATCTCATGTGACATCTAAAATCAATTATTTTTTAATTAAAATAAATTTAAAATCAGATCTAAACAATTTTAGAACCATGGCTCTGATACCAGTTGAAGGGAAAATCCTGATTTTCCCGGATCCAGGTTCGTTCAGATCTGATCAGATCAAGAGATATATTTCAAAAATTTTTTTTCTTTGATCTATATCAGATCTGGATATTTTAGATCTAATTCTTATTATTTTAATAAATAAAATAAAATAAGAATAAATTAAATCAAATTTAATTTACCTGATTTGGGTAATCCTATTACCCTGTTGATGATCCTGTATGCAGCGGAAGGTTCTGGATCTAGCCACGCAAGCGCCTGGCCTCTACCGGTATCCACTCAGGCTGGATCTGGAGATCCTCTTCTTCTCTATCATGTCTCCAAAAATTAGATCTGGATCTGATCTGGAGGATCTTCAAAACTCCTTTTGAAGATCAGCAGTCGTCCTTTGCAGCAGTGCAGCCTTCTTGCTTTTGATCGCCTTTCTCTTGATCTGGAATCGCACCAACCAAAATCCAAAACTCCTTTTGGACGTGGAGAGCAAGGGGAGAAGGTGGTTTGGCATGGAGAAGGAGGGGAGAGGCAGCCTTGGGGCATGGGGAATTATGATTCAATCATCTCATGTAATTTGAGTTGGGCACAGGGTCTTATTTATAGACTGACTGTGATCCAACTTCTCTTCTTCCCAACCAATCACAACCCTTTGTGAAATCAGATCTAAATCTGATTGGTGGGAATAGAGTCCCCTGGATTCCTCCTTAGAGGGTGCCTAAGACCAGTCAAAGTTGGTTCTTAGAAGAACTCTAATTGGAATCCAAAAAGGAGATGGAGTCCTTGTCCAACAAGGACTCCTAGGCGCCTCCAACTTGGGCACACGCCTAGGGTGGCGTGCGCCCTCTTCCTTGCCAGGTTCTGGCAGGGGGACAGGCCCCCACCAGCTCTCCAATAGGTGCATGACATGTGGTCAAAAGTCAAAGTGTCAATGGTCAACGTTTGACCAGTCAAAGGTAGACTTTTGACCAAAGTCAAAGAACAAGAAATGGCAGGTGACCAAAAATGGCAGGTAATGTCTTACAAAATAAGACAACCTTTTCTGACTTGGACAACCTCCAGTCAGACCATATGAAGGCCTCTGATTGAGCACAAACTCCTTTGGCTCAGACAGGACAACTTATTTATGATAGTAAAAGAAGAACGTTAGGTTCAATCGAGTGCTAGCACGATTTTCTTGAACCTAATTGAATCTCATTCAGATCAATTGAACTAGATCAGTTCAATTGATGATCACCAGATTCAAACCCTTGTTTGTGTGACCCAGTTAGGTTCAGTTCTGTATGGTAATGGGATATGTCATGATCTCTATCATCGACATCATCGAAACTCCTTTCGATGGATCAGAACTCTTCTGATTCGAACAGCTAGAATGATCGATCATCTAAATCATTCTAATTGCTCCCAAAATCCACCAGTGACACCTAGCAGTATATGGTGGCAACCCATCAGAGCTGAATGCGAACCTCTTGGTGCAGCTACCTGTGTGATTCAGTTCCTTCTATCTTGAGCCCCGATCAGATTAGGGTTAAGGTAAACTCGTCAAACCCTAGTCTCTGTCATATGATGTAATCATTCGATTCGAGTCCAATGTGAAAATCTAAATAGAAACTCTTTCTATTATTTCACTCTACCATGGCCATGGATTTCTGGACTTGATTCTCATGATTCATCATAGGGCTGCTCCTCTACCACCGAGGTAGATAGATTCCATCTTGATGCCAATCCAGTTCCTACAATGAACATGCTATAGCCAACATACACCTCAGGGTTCCATATGGCTAGGAGACCGAGTAATGGTGTAGTCAAACTATAACACCCTCAAGGTGAACTGCCGATGCACCTCAGGTCAAAGAACCAGACACACTACTGCAGCATCGAGTCAGTCATTGACGAGAAGGTAGACTCCCTAATGACTACTCGAGGTGGTCACGCTCAGTGCCCTCGTTCTCTAACGAGTACCTGTACTCTCGCTCCGGTGTCTCCACACCGTAGACTCAAGACTCATCTACTAAAGAGAAGCGATTGTACACCAACCTTCCGGATCAATCACCATCCTCGTGATGATCCTATGGTCGGGAGCAATTTATGAGTTAATAATGATTATTCATGTCTTAAATTTTCAACTCTTGAAAATATGAATTATCATTACCATTAACTCAAAGGATGTATCACAAACACTAAATACACATATGTGATAGAAAATAACCCATTTTATTCATTATAGTTAAAATTACAATTTTGCCCCTAGAAGTGTATTATAAGTGTCGGTCAATTCTGGCTTCTAGGGCACATATATCTAACAATGACATGTATGAGATCAGACGTGGCATACTCACTAGGAATAGTGAGTAGATACCAGTCTGATCCTGAAGAAAATCACTAGAAGGTAGTTAAAACCATCCTTAAGTATTTGAAAAATATTAAGGACCAATGGTTGGTTTATGGTGTGTCAGATTTAAAGCTTGTGGGGTTTATAGACTCTAGCTTTCAATCTGATCATGATGACAGTAAAAGTGTGTTGGGATATATCTTTACTCTAAATGGTTGAGCCATCTGCTGAAAAAGTTTTAAGCAGCATACAGTGGCTGACTCTATTTGTAAAGCAGAGTACATGGCAACATCAGATGCAGCAAAGAAAGCTGTGTGGTTGAGAAAGTTCATCATCGAGCTTGGAATAGCATCCTTCATTGATGGTCCGGTCCTGCTCTACTGTGACAGCACTGGCGCCATAGCTTAAGCAAAGGAACTGAAGGCACACCAACGAACAAAGCACATTATGCACCACTTCCATTTGGTCTGTGAGATCGTGGATCGTGATGACGTCGACCTTCAGAAGATCGACGAAAAGGAGAACCCAGCCGACCCCTTCACTAAAGCCCTAGCAATCAAGAAGTTCGACAACCATAAGTCGAAGATGGGTATTAGATACTATACCAAGTGGCTTTAGGATAAGTGAGAGTTGTTGGAAATTGTGTTCTGAAGCCAATCATCAGCCTGTTGACCATTGAGATATTGTTCATTGATCTGTTAATTAATGAAAAATATTTTGACATTCTTTTTCATCATAAGTTAACATCTTCTAATGAACTCCATTGTTGTGATGAAGTCCTTTGGACTATTTAGTTTTGATAAAAAGAAAATTTATCGATTAGTCCTTAAATTTATTCACAACCAAATGATAGACTGTTAATTAGGACGACAGCATCTATCGAGCATAGGTCGCTATATGCCATATAGGTTGGTTATCCTCTTAACCAAGGTGTGTGGAGATACTGGTATGGCATACAGATGAGATGTATGGGTACATCATCATTAAACATGACCAACTCCAGAGCATTCTGCTATCGAGAATGTCTCTGATAGATATAAGTATAAGTATCCCTTAGACCTGAGATCACCTTAGTGACTTGCAAGCAACTCACTATACTTTGGTACCGAACTAACTGAATTTCTAATTCAATAATGAAAGGCTTCTGGGCACAGTCAAGTACTTGCAAAGTCAGAGTGTGATCAAGATGGAATTGACCACTCCAAGAGTTCGAGAAGAATGTATCATTGTATTTCAATATAGCAAAACCTTGGCTAGGGTAATCCATCAGATGGATTTGGTATTTTAAAATACAATGCGGACAACCTGATCAGAGTTGATAGTTGAACTCTGATGTGTCCCACGAGCATTGTGGTCAAGGGAATGAATTATATGGAAACTATATCCGCATGGGTTCTAAGGATGGTGTTCTACACCTTCGATCTATCCGACCGTCGGATATCATTTCTAAATGGTCACTTTGATTGGT
Organism: Cocos nucifera; assembly: GCA_006176705.1. Classification (NCBI taxonomy): domain Eukaryota; kingdom Viridiplantae; phylum Streptophyta; class Magnoliopsida; order Arecales; family Arecaceae; genus Cocos; species Cocos nucifera. Next base: position 91,470 of record QRFJ01001062.1, read on the forward strand.
ACAAAAATTTATTTTTGTGCTACCTACTTAGGTTCGAACTTATGAGATCACATACATTAGAGCTTATGATCTGATCGGATGGTTGATCAATGATTAAAAATCATTCTAGGGTTAAACAATCAATATGATTGGTGTTTAACCTAGTGTAAGTGTTGTAGGAGGATCGATTAGCAATTGAATTACTAATTAACTTAATTTGATTAAGTCAATAGGCTGAGATTAAGTCTAATTAAATATGATTTAATTAGATTTGGTTTGGACTTGATTGGATCAAGTCTAATTAGTTTATTGGAAAAGCCAAGTGCAAGGAAGAACTAGTTCTAGTCTAACTAGGACTCGGATTAACCCAATTTTCTAATTTAATTCAAAAATAAATTAGAATTAAATATAATTTAATCTAATTTAATTAAATCATTAAATGGGTTAGGGTCTTATTTAATTAGGTTGGTTTAATCTTGATTTTATTTGGTTAAAAGATCTTTTTTGACCAAGTCAAAATAGGAGTCCAAGTGTGACTAGGACTCCCTATCTCCTTGCGCCACCTTGGTCCCAACGCCCTCCATACCTATTTTTTAGATATTTTTCATGAAAAATCTCTTTTTTCCTAATTTTCATGCCCCCTCTCTCTCTCCAAGTCATATTTGGAAGTTAGGTGGAAGACCAAGTCAAAGGAGGAATTGGTTTTGCTTAGGATTCTATGAGATAGAATCCTTGTTAACCAAAACATCTTCCCTTGAGTGCCGCCCGCTCTTTTAATTAATTCTTCTATTATTCTATAAAAATAATTTTCTTTTTTGTGTGCCCTCCCTTGCTGGTCCACACCAAAAATTATGGAGGAGGCGCCCAAGAGTTGGGCACCCCAACAACTTCCCATATTTGGATATTCCTAGTCTAGAAATTTGACCTACTTGGACTCTTTTTTTTTTCTATTTATTGGATGAATTTTGTTCTAATTTTTTTGTGGAATATAGAGCTTTGGGAGAAGTTTGGGGTGTGCAAAAATTAGAGAAAGAGGATCCTTGGGCGTGGGGGTTCCATAGGCACCAAACTAGGTGTCTAGGTGAGAGAAAAGAGAAGAAGAAGAGGGTCTTCTTCTAGGGCTATTTTAATTTCAATCTCTCCTCCTTTATTTTGAGTTTTTTTAAGAAAGTCTCATATTAGAAAACTCTCATCTTCCTTCTCATATTTTGGAGAGTCTAAATTTTAAAAAAAAAAGCATCGGATCGACCGTCGAAGTAGGATTAGCACAATACTACCATGCTATGCTGATTTCCTGCATCAGACTTCAGATCAGAGATCGTAGGCTCATGCGGACGACTCCTAGATGCTGAATGCATGTGTGGCTCATGACTTCATCCTCAAGCCTAGATCAGCTAGTTAGAATATCTAAACTTGCTCAGGTAATTGATCTGATCTATAAACTTCATACCTGCATTTGATGTAGTGTAGATTTAGGTTGATTTGATCAACCTTTTTCTTTCTTATTTGATTTTAATTTTTGATTTAATATCATGCCTTAGTCATATAATTAATTTGAGATCTAGGTGTTTGCATGGTTATTTAAATAAATTTTAGATTTATTTAAGTCTTCTGCTGCAAGATCTTGAAAAGTTTTAAGATCTATCTATGAAACCCTAGATCTGGTTCCTTCTCTTGAGCCTTCACACATCTTCACAAATTGTTCACCAAATCCTCCTGGCTACCCACTAAACACCAAACCATAATCCCTTGTTCCATGTAGATATCTCAATACCATTTCAATACTTTCTAGTGTTCTCAGGGTTACCCATGTATCTACTAATCGTACTCACTGCATGTGCTATATCTGGTCTACAGCACACCATAGTGTACATCACACTGCTTACAGCATTTGCCTAAGAGACTTATTCTATGTACTCTCTCTCCTCTTCTAACTGGGGGCTTTGTAATTTAGAGAAAGACATATGGTTTGACAGTGGCATCTTTGCAGGTTTGGCCTTCTCCATCCCAAACCTCTCCAGAACCTTCTGGACATACTTTTCTTGTGACAAATGGAGCACTCCTTTGCACCTATCTTTGCAAATCTCCATTCCAAGGATTTTCTTAGCTGGACCCAAATTCTTCATCTCAAACTCAGATGATAATATCCTTTTCAACCTTTTCACAGCATCCATGCTTCTACTGGCTATGAGCATATCATCTAAATATAATAATAGGTACAGGACATCCTCATCTAAATTCTTGACGTAGACACAACAATCATGTTCACATCTGCTAAAATCCAAGCTCAAGATAAAGCTATCAAACCTTCGATACCACTGACGAGGAGATTATTTTAAGCCATACAAAGACTTCTTGAGTAAACATACCTTTTCTTCCTATCCCATCTCTATGAAACCATTTGGCTGCTTCATGAAGATTCTTTCCTCCAAAGTCTCATAAAGGAAGGCTGTCTTCACGTCCATCTGTTTCAATTCCATGTTATGCTGTGCCACCAGTAACAACAAAACTCGAATAGATGTATGACGCACCATAAGAGAAAAAATTTTTATGTAGTCAATCCCTTCCCATTGTATCCCTTTGCTACCAGTCTTGCTTTGAATCTGACTCCACCTTATTCTGAAGGTACTTCTTTCTTTGTGAACATCCACTTTGAGCCAATAGGTCAAGCATCCTCTGGAAGATCCACCAGCTGCTATGTCTGATTCTTCTCAAGTGATTTTATCTCTTCCATCATGGCCTGTATCCATGAATCATGATCCTCACTCTCTATGGCCTATGCATAAGTCTCTAGATCTTCATTAGCAGTGATGAGTGTATAGGAGATAACCTCATCAATGCCATATCTGACCGGCCTCCTAATAGTATGCTGGAACTTGTGCAAAGCCACTCTCACTAGCATATCTCTGTCTGATGTCTATGGCTGCTCCTGCACATCTGTTTGAACTGCCAGCCCTCCATGCTGATTTTCAATCTTAGACAATACTTTTCTGCCTAGCTCCACCTCAACAAAAATACTCCTATAATTGGATGTAACCTGCATGCCATCATTCTCTGACTGGCCATCGCTGTTCATCTTTGTTTCCCCAGTTCCATCTATCCCAGATCTCCTCAAGATGCTCTTCTCATTAAAGATAACATTCTTATTGATCACTGACTTTTGTGCCTGAGAGTCCCACAACAGATACCCCTTGACTCTTTATGGATATCCTATGAATGTCATCTTTTGATATTTTGGATCCAATTTGCTCCTCTCGATTGCCTCCACATGTGCATAGGCTGTGCAACCAAAGACTTTCAGGTGGCCAAGCCTCACCTTCTTTCCACTTCAGACCTCCTCTGGAATGCCTCCATTCAGCTTATAATGAGGGGACCTATTCACAAAAAAATAAAAAAAAGTTAGAACATCATCCCAAAAAACTTTAGGAGTGATGTCTGCAGCTTCAAACTTCGTGCCTTCTCAATTAGTGTCTGGTTCATCCTTTCTACGACACCATTTTGCTGGGGGGTCATCTTCATTGTGTAATGGCATTTGATGCCATTTTTCTCACAGTACCTCTTGAACTCTAGGCCAGTATACTCTCCTCCATTGTCCAACCTCAGACACTTCACCTGTCTCCCTGACTCCTCCTCTACTTCAGCTCTTTAGGCTCTAAATCGGGCAAACACCTCTGATTTTTCTCTGATTAGATAAACCCACACCTTCCTTAAGAAATTATCAATGAAAGTGACAAAGTATTTTGTCCCACCTCTAGCTTATACAGGAGCTGGTTTCCACACATTCGAGTGCACTAAATCCAGCACTCCCTCTCTATGCTTAGTACTTCTAGCAAACTTCTTCTTATGCTATTTGCCAAAGATGCATGGCTTACAAAGATCTGTGCCCTCCTTCTTCAAGGCTTGGATCATACCTCTTCTACTTCATTCAGTTAGCCCACGGTCACTCATATGACCTATCCGATAGTGCCATAGCTGATATAAAATCTGCTCCTCCTATGCCGCTACTAGCACCTCTGCACTATCATTCATCACTGAGCCTTCCATTCTGTAATGATTGTTGCTCAGTCTTCTACCTCTCATCACCACCTTAGCTCTCTTAAAAATTTTTAGACATCCACTCCCAGCCTGGTTACTAAAAGCATAACCCTGCTCCTCCAAGTAGCCAAAAGAAATCAAATTCCTTTTCAACTTTGGTACATGCCTGATATTTGATAATGTACGAATGATCTCGTCATACATCCTCATCCTGATAGAGTCAATTCTAGCTACTTTACATGGATGATCATCTCCAAGGCTGATACTTCCACCATCAACCTTCTGGTAGGTAGCAAACTACTCCCAATGAAAAGTATAGTGGTGCGAGCATGCTGAATCCAATATCCACATAGTATCGTACTCTATGGATCCATCTAATACAACTAGCAAGTCTTCTCCACTGCTCACAGAAGCTGTATCATCTTCTTTGTTGGTCTTTCCTTTTTCTAATCTTAAAAGGGGACAATCTCTCCTCAGGTATCCAGACTGATGACATTTATAATATTTTAATGTCATCTTCCTCTGATCGTGAAACTTTGACCTACCCTTGGATTTTTCTCTTATCTTCTCCTTTGATCTTTTCTATCTTTCGTTCACAGCCAGGATCTCAGACTTAGGATCTCTCTTGTAGATCTTTTTTCTTTGCTTATTTGATCTGAGCACACCAATAATCTCTTCATAGTTTAGGATCTCCTTCCCATAAACTAAAGTTGTTATGAGACCATCATACGAATCTGAAAGAGAACATAATAACAGCAATGCCCGATACTCCTCGTCGATCTTCACATCCAAACTCATCACCTTAGAACATACCTGATTGAACCTTTGGATATGTGCAATAAGATCTCCACCTTCGAACATCCTTAGACTATACAATATTTCTTCAACCATAGCTTATTCGTCATGTTCTTTACTATGTATGTGTTCTCCAATCTCTCCCAAAGCTTCTTTGCCATAGTCTCTATGCAAATCTCGGACAAAACCTGATCGATCAAGCACATCTGGATTATACTAAAAGTAATTTTATCTAACTCTTTTCAATCCTCAGCACTGATCTGTTTTGGCCTTTTATTTGTCAAGACTTTGTAGATCCTCTACTGAACTAACAAGTTCTTTACTCTTTGCTGCCATAGGGTAAAGTTTTCCTTGCCGTTGAACTTCTCAAAATCCATCTTGAATCCACTTGATCCTATGACTTTAAACAAATCAAGAACAGATCCCTAACATCCTTTATGATCACACACACTAGCAAAACTATCCTTCAAAGAAGATCTAACTAGTCCTAGATCCTCTTTCCAAACTTCTGTATCACCGCTCCTCCGTGTAAATAATCTCCACCTCAATCTAAAGATAACCATGAAGCAAACTAAAAGTTTTAGGATAAAACCTGATGTAATAGATCCTGGATATAGTAAATCCTAGGTGTCTTCCTTCCTTCCATGCAACATTGCTCTAATACCAAATGTCGAAAATGCATGCTCTTCCCATATGGATCGACGTGGCCGTCGGTGATTAGCCAAGCAACATAAAAGAATCTCTCAGAGAATAATGCAGAAGCATGATCAAATAATTTAAGAAATAGAGAAGAAGAGAAGAAGAGATTTTCAGAAGAAAAAAGTTTTTATTCAGTATATTTCAGCACCATTACATCCTTGACCTATTTTCAGTATATATACTTTACAAAGGGTCAAGCCCAAGCTTATAGAAAAACTCTCCAAATCCAAATAACCCACGTATACAAAATAATAACCTACAAAAATTGAGCCGATCGAGTTTTAGACTGAGCCGGCTAACCTACGATTGGGTCGGCTCAATTTGGGACTGAGCCAACCCAGTTGTGTACTGTGCTAATAGCCCAAAAATGCTGCTTTCTATCTGAATTTTTCTCTAAAACCTAGCTGACCCAATCCTGAGCTAAGCCAATCCAGTTTCCAACTTAGTCAGCTCAGTCTCAGGATGAGCCGACCTAGTTTCTGAACTTTGCTAGGAGAGCTGATTTCTTTTCTGACTTGCTTCCATTTTTTCATGACCTATCTTCTCATGTTTTCAAGACATAGAAATGCCACATTTGAGCTCATATCTCCCTCCTCAGAAGGTTCTACAACTATGCTCCCCTCAATGCCCCAAAAACTCAAGTGCTAATGAAAATCAAGGAGCAGCTATCGAGGTCGAAGAGGATGCACATACATTTTGGCAAGTGCAATCCCAATAAATACTGCCTCTACCATTGTGACCAAGATCATGATACTGAGGAGTACATTCAGCTCTAAGATGAGATCGAGGAACTCATCAGGTGGGGTAGGCTTGGCCGATTTCTGTGACATCCGCCTGAAGGATGGGAAGATCGATCAAGGATGCTACCACAATTAGAGTCGTCGAGAAGGGAGGAGCAACAAGAAGATCGACCCCCACTTAGCATTATCAATACCATCTCTGGGAGACTTCGGTAGGAGGAGGTCGGTGGATCTGGGTGACCGACAAAAAGATGGAGAATTAAGAATCCCCTAACTTTCACTGAACCTAATGCACAGAAAGTTTAGTTCCTGCATAACGATGCAATTGTAATTGCTTTAAATATTGTAGACTATGATGTACGCCACATCCTTATTGATAATGAAAGTTCTGTTGATGTTTTATTTTATGACGCTTTATCCAAAATGTCTATACCTAATAGCTGGCTTGGATCAATGAACTTCCTATTGGTAGGCTTCACGGGTAATGCAGTATCAGTTGAAGGCATAATAACTTTGGTTGTGGCTACGGGACAATATCTGAGACAGTCCAAGAAACAAGTAGACTTTCTAGTAGTAAAAGCTCCATTGACTTACAATGCAATTCTCGACTGACCTAGTCTAAACATGCTTCGAACAGTGGTGTCGACCTACTATTTAAAAATAAAGTTTTCAACTAGCTATGGGATCGAAGAAATCAGAGAATATCAAGCTCTGACAAGACATTACTATTCAACCACCTTACAGAGGGGTGAGCAGTCAGATCCATGTCCGATTGATGGATTGGATGTCCATGATGATCTAACTAAAGAGCGGGTTAGCCCATGGAAGACCTTGTTTCCATCTCACTGAATGACAGGAATGCAGAGCATGCGGTACAGATTGGCTCCAACATGATGAAAGAGATACGAGAGCAGCTTGTCGAATTTCTATGGAGGAACCTAGATGTTTTTGCTTGGGTCCCCGATGACATGCCCAGAATAGATGCTAAAGTCATGGAACATCGTCTAACTATTGATCCCAAACATCGACCGGTGAAGGAGAAAATTCGTAGCCATGCCTTAAAGAGATAGAAAGTAATTGCAGAGGAAGTTAACAAGCTCCTCAAGGTCGGATTCATCCAAGTGGTTAACTATCTGAACTGAGTCTCCAACATCGTGCTCGTCAAGAAGGCGAACGGCAAGTGGAGAATGTGCATAGGCTTCAAAAAGCTGAATAAAGCCTACTTGAAAGATAGCTACTTCCTGCCCAGGATTGATCAGCTGGTGGATGCGACTTCAAGCCATGAGCTCCTCACTTTCATGGATGCCTTTTTCGACTACAACCAAATCTAGATGGCACCAGAAGATGAGGAGAAAATTGCTTACTGATCATGGTCTTTATTGTTACAGGGTTATGCCTTTTGGACTAAAAAATGTAGGAGCAACATACTAGTGCCTAGTTAATAAAATCTTCAAGGAGCAGATCGATCGTAATATGGAGGTATATGTAGATGACATGCTTGTCAAGAGCCGAGCTTCAATAAATCATATTGTCGATCTTGAAGAGACCTTCAGCATCCTTAGGAGGTACAAGATGAAGCTGAACCCAACTAAATGCACCTTTAGCATGACTTCGGTGAACTTTTTGGGATTCATGGTGTCGAGGCGTGGATTTGAAGCAAATCCAGAGAAGATTCGAGCCATTCAAGAGATGACTACTCCAAAATCAATCTAAGAGATTCAATGCCTGATCGAAAAGGTGGCAGCCCTAAACCGCTCCATCTCAAGATCGGTCGAGTGATGCATGCCCTTCTTTCAAGTCTTAAAATAGTCAAAGAACTTCTGCTGGACCACTGAATGTCAACAATCCTTTAAAGAGCTCAAGGACTACCTCTACTTGCCTCCTCTATTAGCAAAGTTTGAATCTGGAGAGGGATTATTTTTGTACCTGGCGGTCTTTCCAGCGGACCTTGTGATAGTTCTAGTCAAAGAAGAGGAGAAAGTACAGCGATCGATCTACTACATAAGCTGAGTCTTGAGGGATGCCGAGACCAGGTATACTAAGTTAGAAAAACTAACTTTTGCTCTACTGGTTGCAGCCCGGAGACTTCAACCTTACTTCCAAGGGCACACCATAACCATCCTCACTGATCAACCAATCAAAGCAGTTCTTCATTGAACGGATGCCTCCGAAAGAATAGTGAAATGGGCAATAGAGCTTACCAAGTTCGACATCAACTACCAACCTTGGCCATCAATCAAAGCCTAAATTTTGATAGATTTTATAGTTGAATGCACCATTCTAGATGAAGTTAAGCCTGAACAGAATGAAGTCGATATTCTCTGATTATAACCGAGTTCCTCTGAAGAAAGAGCCAACTTCCCAGAAGATTTTTGGGCCCTATATATAGATGGCTCGTCCAATGCTTCTGGTGCAGGCATAGGGCTGATCTTGATTAGCCTAGGAGTCATCGCCGAATATGCACTATGCTTTGAGTTTCCTGCGATTAATAATGGGGCCAAATATGAAGCTTTGATTGCAGAATTAAGGATCATCGAAGAATTGAAAGCTGAGTGACTCCAAGTCTATAGTGATTTCCAACTGATGGTCGGATAAGTTAATGGCGATTATGAGGCTCGAGAAGAAAGTATAATAAAATATCTCAAGAAAGTAAAGAGCTTGACTCAGGTCTTCAATAGTTTTGACATCAAGTAGATCCCAAGATCAAAAAATACTAGGACTGACCTTCTTTCAAAGTTGGCAACATTGGCCCCGACTAAATGCCTAAGGAGGTCTTCTTCAAAGTCCTGAAACACCCGAGTCTGGAAGGGCAATAGTTTGTAATGTAGATCGACCATGAGCCATGTTGGATTGATCCATTGGTTGCTTATCTTAAAGATGGAGCTCTTCCTCATGATCCGAAAGAAGCTCGAAAACTCAGAAATCAAGCATTTCAGTATGTTTTGTATGAAGGCAAGATGTATAAAAGGTCATATTTCTTACCACTCTTGAGATGTCTTAGACCTTCAAAAGCCAACTTTGCATTATGAAAAGTGCATGAAGAAATCTGTAGAAGTCATGTAGGGGTCAGATCCTTATCACACAAACTACTTCAATAGGATTACTATTGATCGACCTTGTACCATGATTCTATAAAGTATGCCAAAAAATATGACCACTGTTAGAGAAGTGCAAACATTCAAAGGTAGCCAGCTTCTGAACTTACACCCCTGAGTGTCCCATGGTTGTTTGCTCAGTGGGGGATAGACATACTCAGACCTTTTTCCATGGCAATGGGATAGCGCAAGTTTCTTTTAGTGGCAATAGATTATTTCATAAAGTGGGTCAAGGCTGAACCTTTAGCGAAAATCACTAAAGCAAAAGTGCAGGACTTTATCTGAAAGTCGATCATTTGCAGATTTGGCTTGCCTCGAACCCTCATAATAGATAATGGACGATATTTTGTCGGAGCAAGATTTGCCAAATTCTATGAAGATTTGAATATCTCCTATTATTTTACATCAGTAGCCCATTCACAGGCAAACGGTGAAGCTGAAGTAACAAACAGAACCTTGCTGCAAGGTATCAAAGTAGGACTTGAAAGAGCAAAGGGAACATGGATGGATGAACTCTATTATGTGCTCTAGGCATACCAAACTATCCAAAGATTGCCAACTAAAAAAATCCTATTTGCCTTAGCTTTTGAAATAGAAGCAGTCATCCCCATAGAACTCAAACTCTCATCAGCACGAGTCGTGGCATTCAGTGAGTAGCATAACTCATAGGACCTCAGGACTAACCTCGACTTGTTGGAGGAAAAAGAAAAAAATGCTCAAGTTCGGATGGTAGCCTATAAGCAAAAGGTAGCTCGTTACTACAACTCTAAAGTCAAAGGCAAAATATTCAAAGTGGGAGACTTGATACTTTGACGAGTGGCTATTTCACAACCTCAAAATCAGAGAAAGCTCGCTCCAAATTAGGAAGGCCTGTATAAAGTAGAGGAGGTTGTCTGGTCCAAAACTTATCGCTTGAAGGAGCTTGGAGGGGCAATACTTCCATGACCTTGGAGTTTAGAAAATTTAAGAATGTACTACCGATAATTCGTCTTTAAATAAAACTCCTCTATTTTAGTATGATTTTTTTTATTGCAAAAATCATGGGATGACGAGAAATAACTTTCTTAAATAACTAAAAGTGGCCATATTAGGAATAGGAGGAGAACCTCATCCTAACATAAGCAAAGTCGAAGGCCTCATTCATCTAAGGCGAGATGAGAGGAGAGGTCCTGACAACAACCCTAATGTGCCCCTACAGCCATGTTAGGAATAGGAGGAGGACCTCATCCTAATATGAGCGAAGTCGAAGGCCTCATTAGTCTAAGATGAGAGAAGGAGAGAGGCCCTGACAAAGGCCTAATGTACCTCCTACAGTCATGTTAGGAATAGGAGGAGGAACCTCATCCTAACATGAGTAAAGTCGAAGGCCTCGTTAGTCTAAGATGAGATGAGGAGAGAGACCCTAACAATGGCCCTAATGTGCCCCTACAGCCATGTTAGGAACAAGAGGAGGACCACATCCTAACATGAGCAAACTCAAAGGCCTCGTTAGTCTAAGATGAGATAAGGGAAGAGGCCCTGATAACGGTCCTAATGTGTTCCTACAGTCATATTAGGAATAGAAGGAGGATCTCATCCTAACATAAGCAAAGTCGAAGACCTCGTCCAAGATGAGATGGGGGGAGAGGCCTTAATAATAGCCCTAATATGCTCCTACAGTCATGTTAGAAATAGGAGGAGGACCTCATCCTAACATAAGCAAAGTTGAAGGCCTCGTTAACCTAAGATGAGATGAGGGAAGAAGTCCGGACAATGGCCCTAATGTCCTCCTACGGTCGTGTCAAGAATAGGAGGAGAACCTTATCTTGGCATAAACAAAGACCTTCGGTTACCTAAGGCAGGAGGAAGGACCTCATCTCAATGAAAGAACAAAGAAAAATTAACGAAGTAGAACATGAAAGGATAAATCCATCCCAGCACAGGTGAAAACTCTCCGATTATGAAAAGATAGGAGAAAAACTACTTTTTCGATAATCACTTCAATGAAAGTCAAAGCAAAAGGAAGAAATGAAAAAATCAACAGGCACAGAATACAAACAAAGCAAAAATATGATCAGAGAGAATATTTCTTCATTAAAATTAAAGTTCATTACAAAGTAAAGGTCCACGAGACCATGTACAAAAAAGCAAAAAGGAAAAACAATAAAGTCCTAAAGAGGCCCGAAACTCTCAAACTTCGGGTTGTCGACCCCCATCATCACAAGAGATTGCTTTAGCCTAAGGATTTCCTCCTCAAGCTCCTTCTTCTTATATAGACCATCTACATACATTCTGTTAACGTGCTCGAACTGGTTCTCAAGCTTCCATCGCTGCTTCCTTAGGACCTCTGACTCAGCCTCGGCATCCTTAACGGCTTGCTACTCGTATGATAGCTGGATCCTCAGTCATTGAACCTCGACCTTCTTCCTCTCCACCACTTTCAAAAGCTCACCTAGAGTCCTTATTAAGAAGGCAACCTGCTCTAATCCCCCGCTCGCACCGGATTGGTGATAGTCATCGAGTTATTTTTGGAATCGGATTACCTCACTGTTAGCAGCATGAAGCCTCTGCTCAAGCTGGGATATCCTCTCACTCGAACCCAACTGGTAGGTATCATAAGTGAGCTCGATATTATGCAGTTGCTTTTGAAGCATGGAGAATCTCTTCGACCAATTCCACTCATACCGAGCCTTGTCCGTAGACCATGATGAACTCCCCTCCAACAGTTGGATCTTCTCTTTCACTGCCTTAAAATTGATTTTGAGAGAGCTGATCTTCTTCATTAGTGCATAGGATTTATCACTGATATTTTTCTTAAGCTCGACGATCTCCTTCTTGAAACTATCTTTTCGGATGCTGAAGCTCGTGGAGTCCTTCATATGCAGATTATGGAGGTGAGTGACCTCTTTGGTCTCCACCGAAGCATTCCTCTGAGAAGCCTGAAGGTTATCCTCCACCCTCTTTAGCTTCCTCTTCAGGTGGTGTACTTCCTTCTTTAAGCTTTTTATTAGAGGTCTTTATGGAACTTCCTAAGGTAAGGGGTCGGCATTAATTGGGGATGGTAGGTTATGACTTTGATTATTAGAAGTATTCTGGATAACACATGGCACAATACCAATATAAGAAAAGGCATGGACAAAAGTAAGTTCACTTTTATTTAACTAAAAACTTTTAGGTATAAAATAAATAAATAATAAAAATATTCAACTATCAAAGCCCCCAACCTTTGGAGGGAAAGCAGTGGGGGAGCTCAGCACTCCAGGGATAGCTGTAGGCTCGGGAGTGGGTTCGATCGGTGCTTTGAAAGTGACCTTGGGTTCCTGCACGAGCTTGGGCACCTCGGCAGTGGGCTCAGAGGAGTCAGGGACCACTTCAATGGGAGAGGAGTCAGCTGCAGCTCCGGATGGCCCCGCTTCTTCGTCGGATTCCTCTTTCAGGAAGCCGAGGTCAAGTTTAGGAAACCTTTGGGCCACCCTACCTTTACAGAGTTTGAAGCTCTTTATGAATGTTTCTTAGCCGAATGCAATGTTCAAGTCCTTCATTTCAGAGGAGGCTTTGAACTCCTCCATGGCTTGGGCTGCTGCCTCCAAAGTGGACTTCGACATTTGAGCCTCTAGCTTGGTGACTCTAGTCTCGGCCTCCTTTCTTTTCCCCTCCTCCAGGACCAATGCGGCCTTGAGCCTAATTGAGACGAGCTCCTCCTTCCAAAGCACTCCCTAGAGGTTCTCATTTTTCGTCGCCTTCTCCTCCACTAGGCGCTCGACCTCGGCGACCTTCCTTTGCAAGCTATCAACCTCGGCCCGAAGGTCCCCCTAGACCCTCAATGCTTCCATCTCCTAGCAATTTATCCTCTTGAGGTGGGCCAGTATGTGATGGCCCGACTGCCACGGATGAGTTACAATATGATAAAGAGCAATAGTGATAAATACATATATATGATAAAAGAGAAATATGTGAAAGATGACTACCTTGAGGAAGGTTCCAAGGAATTCCTAGATGAACTGCATCTGGTCGAGGTCGGCTAGGCGGTCCACCTCTCCGGGCATGGCGAACTTATCGATCAGATACTAGATGATCTCCAAATTGCCGAAGGGGTCCGCCCCTAGATCATTGCCGCTACTGTCACTCGAGTTGCCCGAACGAGCCTTTCAGGCCACCTTCATGATGGCGGCCCTCTTCTTCTTCTTATTGTCTCTGACCCCTCCTGCCCTCTCGGTGAGGGGCTCCGACATCGACCCTCCAACATGGAGGCCCGGGGGTGTGGGAGGATGAGGGTCCTCACCTTCAACATTGCCCCCAGTGATTGAAAGAACCTCGACGCTCAGAGTAACTTTAGGAGCGGCTGTGAGGATATACGAAACCTCAGAGCTAGGGCCGCCGACCTTCACCCTTTTTGAGCTTTTGCCTAGAGCCGCCCCCTTTTTTTCTTAGCATAAAGGCCCTTGGCAAGCCTCCCGACATCATCAGAGTCTATTTCTATAGTAAAGAAAGAATCACGATCAACCGAGGTATGCATCAAATTTCATAAGAGTCCATACATGTAGACAAATACGTTTAATACCAGCAGGATCAAGAGGGCTTAGGCCAAGGTTAAATAAGGTTTATTCCTTCAAAAGCTCGAGGAGACTGGGATCTCAAAATGCCTTGAGTCTATTAGAAGACTCGAAGTTGGCTTCATCTAAGCTAGGAGCTTGGTGGACGAATTTCCTAAGGAAGCCCCAGGGAGGAAGGTCAAGCAACAGGGTGGAGCATCAGACGAAGAAGTACTTCTTCTTCCAGTTATGAATGCAAGAAGGAGCACCTTTTAGCAACCCATTCTTACTGAACTGAGGAAAGAAGTACCACCAGTCCTTATCGAAAGGATGACATTTGAAAGTGTAGAAATTTTGAAATAGAGAGACTGTCGGCTGAACTTCGGCCAGGTGATAGAGGAAAAGAAAATTGATTATGAATCGAAAGAAGTTCAGTACTACGGAGGCAAAGAAGATGTTTAAAAAGCAAAATAGGATGACTACGAAGGAAGGAGGTGGAAGTCGAAGTCTAGCACACATGACTTTAAGATACAAAGAAAATTGACCGATCAGAGGTGAATTGACGCGGTTGTCTAACCATGGGATCTCAAGGTCGTACTTTGGTGGGATGCCATACTATATCCTGATCAGGAAGAGGTCATTCAGAGTGAGGATGGAAGGGATGATGTCTGGAATGAAAGGTCGATGGAACATATTTCTAGGCTCAACCTTGATCAGGGGGCAGGGTCTAGGAAGGCTAATCTAGACAAGCTCCAGGAACCAATAGATTGGGAAGACATGTAGATCAAAGTAAAGCCCTTGAAAAACCCCGAAAAGCAAGAAAAAATGAAGTGCAAAAACTTGTATGAAAAAATCAAAAGCACAAGTGGTAAAAGAGGCAAGAGTAATTGAAAATAGGTGTTGAGGGGCTGACCTAAGCTAGTGAAGAATGACAAAGGGGCAATGAGGGCGGCGAGAATTGGATGGAGGAATGTCCGAAACTAGGAAAGACGAAGGAAGGGATTGAAGATCTCAGATAGAAAAAGAATGGATGCTGAAGGAAGAACAAGACTCAGGCAAGAATGTGTTTCAAAGGTGGGAGAAGGCCTTAAATAGCTAAGGAGAGCCTAAGATGATTATGATAGATCTTATTTGATCGGACTGTGAGTGCCGTGTGTTCCACTCATCATGGCAGAGTGACGGCTATGGACGAATCCTTAATTGCACCGTGCCTTGGGTAGTGTCACAGCAGGAAGCTCGAAGGGCCATTTTCTCGAACTCATTTCAAATTTAAAGAGCTTCGATGCTAGTGCGGTAAACACCAAAACATCTCATCCTAATGAGCGTGGAAAACTAAAAAGAACTTTAGCAGTCGCATCTGCACTCCCTTCCTTCGAACTTCGAACTCGAAAGTAGGGAGACTATTATTGGGGGCGAACCCAAGCCTGCCAAAGTTTGGCCAAATACCTGATTGTTGAATGATCTCGTCCGATAGTGACGATCGAAATTGACCCTTGATCGAATTCGCAAGCTCCCTCTAGACTTCGCATGGATGAGTTCAAATGACTGAGGTGGTCGAGCTCCTCTGCCCCAGACGGTCAGACTCCTTCTAGATGTCTCCACTAGTCGAACTTCTTTTGGATTTTTTTACCAGTCGAACTTCTTCTGAACCTCTCCACTAGTCGAACTTCTTCCGAACATCTCCACCAGTCAAACTCCTTTCGTACGTCTCCACCAATCAAACTTCTTTTGGACCTCTCTACCAGTCGAACTCCTTTCAGACTTCTCCTTCGACTAGACTTCTCCACCTATCGGACTCCTTCTAGACTCCTTCTATCGAACTCCTTCTGAACTACTTTCAGTTGCCCAAAATGATCTGAGCATTGACTCTCAATATGGTGAATGACGACCCATGCATGGTTGATCATGAGAACCTCTGAGCTCCTCTAGAGCAACATCAATGAGGGATGCTCCATCGTCTATAGCCATCTCATCCGAACTCTAGCTGGCACATCATGACAGTAGACACTACCCTCTGTAACAAACCCCACATGGTCTGAATAGTGCACTACTCAGCAGTTATGGCTATCACCATTAATTTGTTACAGGCTCTATCTATAAAAGAGATTCTTCAGATATATTTTCTCTAGGCTCTCTCCTCCATCCTAAAACTCTGCTACTTTCTCTGCTGAGCATTCCATTTTTGTTGATTAGAAGAACTGACATAACCATCGGAGGGTCCTGCTGGAGCCACCCTTCTTCCGATTTGGACTTCTTTTGCGGGTCTCGATGGCGACCTTGGCTTCTCTAGCTCCAGCCAGTTTTGGCGTCAACCAGATTCCTCACAACAACACATAATTAGTTCATTGCACATATTTTATATACTTAAATCAAAATAATATTTTAATTCAAATCGATGAGTATTAAGTTTTCATTTTAAGCATTAATTTATTAAGTTTCTTAACTATTAATCTTTTAAGCATATACTCAATATTACTCTCCCCCTTTTTGACAACATCAAAAAGCTCATGAAAAGGATTAAAAAGCATCATCAAAATTAATAATATTGAATTTAAGAGTGTATCAAATTCAAAAAATCAATTCAAATAAGTTATCTCCCCTTTAAAAATTTATCCTTCGATTCAAAATAAGTTTAAAATATTTTCTCAATTCTAGAAATTAGCTTGAATTCAAATATCAAAAGCTCTCCCCCCTTTTGAAGGAATATGACTCTTTAATCAGATTTTCAAATGAGAACATTAAGCTTTAAGTGGAATAGAGCTTTTCAAAGTTGAGTAGTGAAATCAGGCATAATATTCACTTCAATATTCATTATTTTCTTTTCTTAATAAAAATCTATAATTTAAATTTAGAAAAGGCATATATCAAGAATGTATCGAGGAAATCAATGATAATATCAAAGAAAATGGGAGTTTTTTTTTAAAATTTATTTCTTGAGTAAAAATTACTTTGATATAAATAATTTTATAAAGATTTTTCAAGGCACATCAATAATCTATTTCATAATCACATTTATAGTATGTTTCAAAATTTATTCCTTAGAGTAAAATATGAAGGATGTTTCAAATTTAGTTTAACTTCGATTAATTATTAAGAATGATTTTGCAATCAAATTATGCAAATCAAATTGAATAAACATATGAAAGCTTAAATTAAGAAAAGCAAAATACAATTGTTTAAGGATTTAGGATTAAAGTTTATTTTTCTCGGTGCAAGTTATTCAGAATTTTCAAACAAATCAAGATAAAGTATAAAAAACATTTGTTCCCCTATTTTTGAGATTAGATACCAAAAAATTTAATTTTCTTTTAATATTTTAATTATATTTTTTTTTATTTTTTATGATTAATGCTAGATAATTTTACTTTTCAACATTTTTCCTTCTTTATCTTTCAAATTAAGTATATTTAACATGAATTTAATCTTTAAATTCAGATTCTCAAAATTCTAAATTAGATTTTCAAATTCAAAAGAATTTTTAATTAACTAATTATTTCTTCATTAATGTTTTCTCCTTAGTTTTGTAAACAAAGCCATTTTTAGAAAATACAATTTCAAGAATGCATTTAGAAAATATTTATAGAACTTTTCAATTTTAAAGATTTTGAGCATTAAAACCAAAATTTCAACAAGAAAATCACTTTGAGCTTTAAACATTCAATAGAGATAATTTTTTTTGAATAATATAGTCTTAAAAATACTTTTTTTTTTTAATACTAAAGTAGATTATTTAAAATATATCGTAAGAATTTATCTCAAATGATGTAACAGCAAGAATATAGCCATGAAAATTTAGATTTGAGATATAGTATACTTTTGTTTTGCCAAAAGATAAAGCGATGGAATTTAGGGCAAGAATAAACTATTTGATACTAATTATGAGAATTATAATACTAATTGTGATAATCTTCTTGAGAAATTCTGCTTGATATCAATTGGAGGAAGTTTGCCTTCATTTCTTTAAAATACAATCAATTTAAAATAGAAAATAATTAATTTAATTCTTCTTCACAACAAATATTTTGAGATTCAATCTAAATAGCAACTATCCAATTTTTTTTTTTTTTGATCAATACATTTAAAAACATATCTCTCCCTTCTGAATAAAGTTGATGCATTAAATAGATTCTCAAATTCAATTACACAATGGCTTTATAGATCTAAGAGAGATAGAGCATAGAGCTTTTCAAAACAAGCAATTTAGAGTATCAAAGCCAAGCATAAGATACCTTTTCAAAAGACATCTCTTGCTTTTCTTTAAGAGGTATTAGTTAATTAAATCTAGAAATGGTAACATGAATGCATCAGAGTCAGTACAAAATGTAGTATCAGAGCAAAATAGGCTTTGGATAAATTTTTGTTTTCTTTTTGCCAAGAAATAAAGCAATGAAGTATAGTGCAATAAAAGGTAGGCTAATACTAATTGTAAAAATAAACTTATGGATAAACTATGTAGATTGTGAAACCAAATTAATGTAAAAATTAATCTTTTTGATACTAATTATTTTGAAATTTAAACCAAATACAAGATATGATAAATTTTCAAAAAAAATCTCTCTTGATACCAATTGATTTAAGATTCAAATCAATTGACAATTTGCTTAAAAGAAGATTTCTTGATACCAATCAGAGATTTAAAGAGAACATTTGTTAAATTCATTTCTCTACTATAATCAAATTCATTTGTCAGGATTAAAATCTTTCAAATTTAGCTTGATACTAATTATATTAATTTTGAATTGATAAAGAATCGATTCAAATCAAATAGTTTAAAAATTTAAAATGATAAATTAATTTGAATTGATATTAGCAAATTAATCAAGATAAATCATAAAGAGATTTTTAGTTATTCTTCAAAAAGATTATCTTTTCTTTTTCTTAAGAAATATTAAGCAATTAGATTCAAAAAAGATATATATTTTTGAATTTATCTTAAATAATATTATATTAAAAATATAGCTATACAAAACTAGATTTGAAATAAAGACATTCTTTTCTTTTTGCCAAAAGAAACATGATAAATAGTAAATTTTTTGATATCAATTAATTAAAACTAAAGTCCTCTTTAAATATTTAGCTTTATAGATAAATGACAACTTTTTAAAAATATCTTGCTCGATATCAACTTCAAAAAATTCAAGAAAAGCAATTTTTAAATTCAAGTTTCAAAATCAATTAATCAGAACAAAGTATGAATGTTTATCAATAAATTCTCTTTAAAGATAAAAAAATAATCAAATCAATGATGAAGAAAGATATTCAAGTCAATTTAGGAGATAAAAAATTAATTAATTAAGGGGTTCTAATAATCAAATTAAATAATACCAAATTAGGAGGAAACTAGATAAAAGGCTCTATCAATTTAGTTCAACTAGAGAGTTTTGAAATCCTTAGGGGTCAACTTAAGATGCAATGCAAATCAATACTTTAAGTACTTGATCTTTTATGAAGGAATATCTTATCTTCAGGTACTTAGGTCATGTGATTTTTTAAGAGAATTTTGATAGTTAAGTATCTTATAGAGAGAATGTCAAAATTTATTCAATTTGTAAGTTTAGCACCCAAATAGTTTTATATGCAATCAAGCTCATTTTAGTTTCAATTTTTCAAATGTTAACTTGATATGAGGAGTTAAAGAAGCATGTTGAATTTAAAGTAAAACTTATTCTTATAACAATCAACATGATATGTAGAAGAGAGTATATCGATTTCAAAATTGAAGTAAAATCAAGATATCCAAATATTCAAATAATAGAGTATGATCATTGTAAGTAGTGTTAACTCATCAAAATCAATCAAACATACTTCATAATTATAGTAATTAATAATGGTATGATGAAAAAAATTATTTTTTTTTCAAACATCATCATCCATTTTCTTAAGTCCAAGCCATCCATCTATAAGAATTAGCTTCTTTTACTTCATTAGATGCTTGGTCTACTTGCACAAATTATTTTCTAGCTTTTGGTACTCAAGCCATCTTGAATCCATTGAGGTTAGAGCTCATTGATCCTTTTGGAACCCATATTTGTTTGATTAAGGTATGGCCAATTCTTTTAGTGTTGTACTTTAAAATTTTATGGCCTACTTTGTTATATTTGAAATATGTAATAGAATGATTTTTAAATAAAGCTTTGCTAAATATGTTCTTCATAAATTTTTATTTTTTAATAAATTAAAATCAATTTTAGTTTTATCAAAAATAGCATTTTGATTAATTAAAATAGATTGAAGCTTTTAAGATTCAATTGTAAACATGTTAAGTATAGACTTTAATGTTTCAATCTCTTTTCTTAATTTCATATTTTTTCTCAAAAGAGATTTCTTTTCTGTCAACAAATTTTTTTCCTCAATATAAAGTTTTGATTTTTTAAATTCCTCTTTCAACTTAATATTTTTTTCTACTAAAGATTTTTTAGATTTAAGAAGTACATTCTTTTCTTTAGTTAAAGAATTTATTTCTTTTAAAAGATCTTCTTTTTTACTTAAAAGATTATTCTTTTCATCAACTGAAAAAAGATTTAATTTTTTTAATTCTTTATTTTTTAGTCCCATCATTTTGTATTGATTCATTAAGTCATTGAAGGCTTCAAACAACTCTTTAAAAATAAAATCAAAAGAATTTTCAAGATTTATCTCATTGTCATTGGCCGTGATGCAAGAATTTGTAATTCTTTTTTTCTTTTTCTTATTTCTCTTTTCTTTGCATTGCTCTTCCTTTATCAATGCCTTCTTTTTCTTCTTCTTTTCATCCTCATAAGCCTTGAGACATAAGTTGGGCTGAGCTTTCTTATCTTCTTGGAAGCTTGATGTTTCTCTTTGATTTACTCCTTCAAAAGTTATTTTTAATTTCATCTATATTTATGTTGCTGAAATATAAGAAGAAATTATATTAAACTCATTAATATCTAAAGAGTAATAAAGTATATTCATAGCATTAAGTT
Organism: Cocos nucifera; assembly: GCA_006176705.1. NCBI lineage: Eukaryota > Viridiplantae > Streptophyta > Magnoliopsida > Arecales > Arecaceae > Cocos > Cocos nucifera. The sequence goes on from QRFJ01001062.1 coordinate 112,268, forward strand.
GAGCCATTTCTTTATCAAACTTAATTAATGCATTAGGTGTGTATGAGCCATCAACTATAATTCTTCATAAGTTACAGTCATGTGCTTGTATGAAAATTTTCATCCTAGCTTTTTAATAGATATAATTTAAGCCATTGAAAAGTGCTGGTTGATCTATAGAATGACCTTTAATAAGCAAGGATTCAAATTAGGTTGCCATGATCTTTCGCTTAACACTGCTAGGCCAACAAGCAATATTAGAGCACTTGCTCTTGCCCAAAAGGTAGCAATCTAGGAGGGGGGGATTAGGTTCTTATAAAATTTTAGCCAAATTAATAATTTAAACAAGTATGTGCTTCAATTAATTTAACAAAACTACTCGTGAGGTGATCAATATATGTAGTGATGGTTTGAGATCTAAGAGAAGCTTTGTAACAATTAAAACAATGCTAAGTAAAGATTAAAACTAAGTAATTCAAGAATAAAAAGTAAGAAATCAAAGCACACCACAAACACAAGCAATTTATAGTGGTTCAGTGTAATCTCGCACCTATATCCACTTTCTAAGCTCTTCTTGAAAATTTTTCGGGCTCATAAATAAATCCAAATGATTTTTCATGATCACCAATCAAAATCTTATACTAATTATTTTTTGGGCTCACAATCAATCCAGTTGATTTTATGGGCTCACCAACCAAAATCTACAATGTTCAATTTCGAACTTGGATGGGCCTTTACTTCAAGTTTCTTTTCCTCCAAAGAAACTTGTAAAGAAAATAAAATACAAAGAGTGTGAATTTCAGCATAAAAGAAAATAGAAAAATAGAACTTTTTTTGGCTTCGAAAAAGTTGATGAAGAGTTGCTCTTTTGAAGCTTGACTTCTCTTCTTTGATGCTTTAGAGGATGTTATCTATGATGGAGAAGATTGATCTTGAAAGCTCTTTAAAATCCATGTACAAAAATCCTCTCTTTTCCTCTTCTAAAAAATGTTCAATATAGTTCTAACAAATTGATTGATTTCTCATTTCAATCCTTTTTTCTTGTTTCTTAAATGATTTTCTAGCTTTTAATAGGCTTAGAATTGGCTGGAGAATGAGTTTTAGCTATTAGAAGGCTTGGACTAGCCATTAGAGCAAAAAACTAGCTATTGAAAAAGTATAAAAAATTAGCTATTATGTTTGTCCTCATATTGGGGTCGACTACTCTAATTTCATAGTGATTAACTCTAATTTTTCTAGAGTCGACTCAGATGACCAAGGAGTCAACTCTATCTCAGGATTCAAAAATCCTATGTTCTATGTTGGTGCAGAATTTGGTTGACGTCAGATCGAGCTGGAGTGGAGGAGGACGAGGTCGCCATCGTTGACCTATAAAATAAAGTCCCATCTGGAGTTGATGGTGGTGGCTCCGATGGAACCCTCCGACGATCAAGTCAGCTTTTTTGACCAACAAAAATGGAGTGCTTAGGTGAGAGCTCGATAGAGTTTTGAAAAAGAGAAGAGAGCTTAGAGAAAACGTATCTAGAGGGTTCCTTTTTATAGATGGAGCTTGATTGATGGTGATAGCTACAGCTGTCTGACAGTGGGCCGCTCGAGGTCTGATGGAGTTCAGTACAGAGGGGAAGATGTCATCAAGTTGATGGTGATAGCCATGCCATCCGATAGCATCGCATGTGGCAGACTGAAGGTGACTGTTCATCGAGATTTAATAGCTGTAGCTCTGAGAAAGCAGGCGTTGGTTGGTGGACTTTGGCATATATCAATTTCAGAGAAGTTCAGACATCTGAAGGAAATACATATGAAGGAAATTATCTAAGAGTAATTCACTGAAGGAATTCGACTGAGGGAGAAGTCCGGATGGAGATCAGCTCTTGGAGGAGTTCGATCGAAGGAAAAGTTCGAAAAGAGTTTGGCTTCCATAGGCGTCCGACTAGAGGAGAAGCTCAGAAGAAGTTCGGCTTTTGTAGGCATCCAACTAGAGGAGAAGCTCGAAAGAAGTTTGGCTCCCATAGGCATCCAACTAGAGGAGTGCAGAGAGAGTTTGGCTCTCATGAGCATTCGACTAGAGGAGTGCGGAGGAAGTTTGGCTCTCGTGAGAGTCCGACTGAAGGAGTGTGGAGGAAGTTTGACTTTCGTGGGAGTCCCACTGAAGGAGTACGAAGGGAGTTTGGCTTCCGTAGGAGTCCGATTGAAGCTCGATCGCTGAGAAGTTCGGTCGGTTGAGGAAATTTGGCTAAGACTCGACCGTTAGGGAGTTTGGAAGGAGCTCAGCCATTGAAGAGTTCGATTGGCTGAAGGAGTTCGACTAAGGCTCATCCGTTGAAGCTCTTCCATGACTACCGATTGCATTAGGCTGAGCATCAGACTGAACTTCAACAGGAGCAGAGTTTATCCCCAACAATAGTCCCCCCCCACTTCCAAGTTTGAAACTCAAAGGGAGTACAGAAAAGATGACTGCTGAAGTTCTCTTCAGGGCTCTGCTCTAGTTTAGGTTGAAGCTTGAGGGAGATCTTATCTCCAACCATAGTTGAAGTTAAAGTTGAGGCTTGGGGGAGATCTCATCTCCAGTCAAGGTTGAAGCTCGGGGGAGATCTTATCTCCTATAGTTGAGGTTAAAACTTGGGGGAGATCTTATCTCCTATGATTGAGGTTGGCCCAGTCGCTCGAGAGAGATCATATCTCTAGCCGAGGTTGAAGCTCGGAGGAGATCTTATCTCCTGCAGTCAAGGTTGAAGCTCGGGGAGATCTTATCTCCTATAGCTGAGGTTGAGGCTCGGGAGAGATTTTATCTCCTACAGTCGAGGTTGAAGCTTGAGGGAGATCTTATCTTCTGCAGTCGAGCTTGGCCCGGTTGTTCGAAAGAGATCTTATCTCTAGCCGAGGTTAAAGCTTGGAGGAGATCTTATCTCCTGCAGTCGAGGTTAAAGCTTGGAGGAGATCTTATCTCCTGCAGCCGAGGTTGAAGCTCGGGGGAGATCATATCTCCTGTAGTCGAGGTTGGCCCGATCGCTCAAGAGAGATCTTATCTTCTATAGCCGAGGTTGAAGCTCGAAGAAGATCTTATCTCCTGCAGTCGAGATTGGCCCGATCACTCGGGAGAGATCTTATCTCTAGCTGAGGTTGAAGCTTAGGGGAGATCTTATCTCCTGCAGTCAAGGTTGAAGCTTGGGGGAGATCATATCTCCTAACAGCTGAGGTTGGCCAATCGCTCGAAAGAGATCTTATCTCTAGCCGAGGTTAACTCGAACGCTCGGAAGAGATCTTATCTCCGGTCGAGGTTGAAGCTTGAGGAAGATCTTATCTCCTACAGCTGAGGTTGAAGTTCGGAGGAGATCTTATCTCCTATAGTCGAAGTTGGCCCGATCACTTGGAAGAGATCTTATCTCTAGCCTGAGGTTGAAGCTCAGGAGAGATCTTATCTCTGCAGCCGAGGTTGAAGCTTGGAGGAGATCTTATCTCCTGCAGTCGAGGATGGCTCGGTCGCTCGAGAGAGATCTTATCTTTAGCCAAGGTTGACTCGGGCACTCGAGAGAGATCTTATCTCTAGCCAAGGTTGAAGCTCGGGGGAGATCTTATCTCCTGCAGTCGAGGTTGAAGTTCGGGAAAGATCTTATCTCCTATAGTCGAGGTTGGTCCGATCCCTCGGAAGAGATCTTATCTCTAGCCGAGGTTGACTCAGGTGCTCGAAAGAGATCTTATCTCTAGCTGAGGTTGAAGCTTAGGGGAGATTCTTATCTTTTGCAGCCGAGGTTGAAGCTCGGAGGAGATCTTATCTCATATAGTCGAGATTGGCCCAGTCGCTTGGGAGAGATCTTTATCTTAGCCGAGGTTGAAGCTTGGGGGAGATCTTATTTTTGCAGTCGAGGTTGGCCCTGATCACTCAAAAGAGATCTTATCTCTAGCTGAGATTGATGACTCGGACACTCAAAAAAGATCTTATCTCTAGCCGAGGTTGAAGCTCGGAAGAGATCTTATCCTGCAGTCGAGGTTGAAGCTTGGGAGAGATCTTATCTCCTACAGTCGAGATTGGCTCAGTCGCTCGAAAGAGATTTTTATCTCTAGCCGAGGTTCAAGCTCGGTAGAGATCTTATCTCCTACAGTCGAGGTTGAAGCTCGGAGGAGATCTTATCTCCTACAGCCGAGGTTGGCCCGGTCGCTCGGGAGAGATCTTATCTCTAGTTGAGGTTGAAGCTTAGGGGAGATCTTATCTCCTATAGCCGAGGTTGAAGCTCGAGGAAGATCTTATCTCTTGTTGATGTAGATTTTGAAGCCCGATCTTCGACTTTGCTCACGTTAGGATGAGGTCCTCCTTCTATTTCTAACGGATTATGGGGACACATAAGGACCGTTGTCAGGGCCTCTCCCTCCATCTTGTCTAAAATGAATGAGGCTTCGACTTTGCTCGCATTAGGACGAGGTTCTCCTCCTATTCTAACGGGCTGTGGGGGCACATAAGGATCATTGTCAGGGCCTCTCCCCCCATCTCATCTAAAATGAACGAGGCCTTCGACTTTGCTCACGTTAGGATGAGGTTCTCCTCCTATTTCCTAACGGACTGTGGGGGCACATAAGGGCCATTGTCAGGGCCTCTCCCCCATCTCGTCTAAAATGAACGAGGCCTTCGACTTTGCTCACGTTAGGATGAGATTCTTCTTCTATTCCTAACGGGTTGTAGGGGCACATAAGGGCCGTTGTCAGGGCCTCTCCCGCCATCTCATCTAAAATGAACGAGGCCTTCGACTTGCTCATGTTAGGATGAGGTTCTCCTCCTATTCCTAACATGGCCACTATTGTTTGCTTCTTTCCTATCATCAGGTAGTTTTTGCATTGAAAAATAATAATATTGAAATGGAGGAGTCTTACTGAAGAAAAATTATCGATAGTATATTATTGGATTCTTTGAGTCTCAAGATCATGGGACTGTTGTTACTCTGAGCTTTTCAGATGGTAAGTCCCAGACCTGACGACCTCCTCTATTTTGTGCTGGCCTTCTTAATTTGGAGCAAGCTTCTCTTAGCTTTGATTCTAGGAGATGACAGCCCATCGAAGTATCAAGCCCCCAGAGATAGCATCGATGATGTCGGGAGGCGACCGATCTTCTTGTTGTTCCTCCCTCATTGATGGTTCTAGCTTCTAGGGGGAGGACTTCTTCACATCTTTCTTTTGGGGCTTCCTTGATGATAAGCTTGAGAAGGAGTTTGGCCTCGCTTGCACTTAGGGGTAGCCCATGAGCATGGCCGAGCTTCATTCAGCCCTCCTATGAAACCTCTTGGGGGAGAACTTCATATCCTTTTATCAGGACTTCCTTGGCGATGAGCTCGAGGGGGAGTTCAACCTCACTTATGCTCGAGGGGAGCCCGTGAGCACGGTCGAGCTTGATTCGACCCTCCTGTGAAACCTCCTGGGGAGAACTTCATGCTCTTCTATCAGGGCTTCCTTGGTGATGAGCTCGAGGGAGAGTTTGGTCTTGCTTGTGCTTGGGGGGAGCTCGTGAGCATGGCCGAGCTTCATTCGGCCCTCCTATGAAACCTCCTAAGGGAGAACTTCATGCCCTTTTGTTAGGGCTTCCTTGGCGATGAGCTCGAAGGAAAGTTTGGCCTTGCTTGTGCTCGGAGGGAGCCCGTGAACATGGTCGAGCTTCATTCGGTCCTCTTATGAAACCTTTTAGGAGAGAACTTCATGTCCTTTTGTTAGGACTTCCTGGGTGACGAGCTCGAGGGAGAGTTCGGCCTCGCTTATACTCGAGGGGAGCCCGTGAGCGTGGTCGAGCTTCATTCGGCCCTCCATCGATGGTGAGTCTATCAGACTCATCGGCCCACTACTCTTCTGTGACTTCTTCATCCTTTAATTTGAAGGCTTCTTCCGTATGGGTATATCTCTCAGCTCGAGCGAGCAGATCAGCAAAGTCCCTAGGGTACTTCTTCTCCAAGGAGAACAACAAATCATTTTTTTGAAGGCCGTCCTTGAGTACGATCATTGTAACAGACTGATCCAGATTCTAGATCTCCAATGCAGTCACATTAAATCGAGTAACATATGCCTGGACAGATTCTTCCACCTTCTGCTTGACATTCACTAGGAAATGCAAACCTCGGTGCGGACGTCGACTGCTGATGAAGTGGGCCATGAACTGATGGCTCATCTAGTCAAAAGAGAAGATCGTACCTGACTTCAATGCCGAGTACCAATTTCTTGCTGCCCCCTTTAAGGTAAATTAGAAAGCTAGGTATAATATGGCGTCTGGTGTGCCATGGAGTAGCATCATGGTTCGAAAGGCCTCCGAATGATCGACTGGATTAGAGGTTCCATCATAGCTTTTAAATTGAGAGAGCTTAAAGTTCGACGAAATGAACTCTTGCATAATCTAGAGTGAGAAAGGGGGATCGATGTAGACGTCGTCATAATGAGTCGGGATGACATGATGGAGTTTCTCAATTCATCGGTCCATCTCCTGCAGTCTATGATCGAGGGCATCATCTTGGTCGCAGATCTTGGAGAGCTTCCGACTATAAATGGGGAAGATCTCCTCCAAAGGAGAATCATGATCCGAACATGGATCCTCTGCTCTCTGTTTCTCCTTCTCAGGGGCGACGGGTATGCTAGTCCGAGTACTCTTTCTTGGGATCGGATCCCAACATCCTGATGGTGGATTTTTTGGTGGAGTCACCGCTGGAGGTTGCTGCATGGCTTGCACCATCTCGGTGAGGCCCTAAATCCGCTGCATCAGTAGGTTAAACTGCTCTGAATCTATCATGGCCGTCGGTCGAGGTGGAGGTTGAAGTGCTGGCGATGGAGCAGGAATGGATGGATTTGGTCCAGATCTAATGGTAGAAGTGGTAGATCTTTGGATAGTCGCCTTCTTTTGAGGCATTTCACAAAATTAAGGGAGAGGGTGGAGGTGACACCTAGAGAAGAAGGTCGGTAGGATCGATTGAGCACTCCTTTAAGAATAAGGGTACCTCGGAGATAGAGTAACTTCTTCTAGTATCAATTCTGTTAGTGCAGAATTTGGTTGGTGGCTCCGACAGGATCCTCTGACGATCAAGTCAGCTCTTCTAGCCAACAGAAATGGAGAACTCAGGCGAGAGCTCGGTAGTATTTCAAAAAGAAGAAGAGAGCTTAGAAAAAATGTATTTGGAGGGTTCCTTTTTATAGACGGAGCTTGATTGATGGTGACAACTGTAGCTATCTGGCAGTGGGTTGCTCGAGGCCTGGTGGAGTTTGGTACGAAGGGGAAGGTATCGTTAGGTTGATGGTGATAGCCATACCATCCGGTAGCATCGCCTGTGGTAGACTGGTGGTGATCGTTCGTCGAGATTTAATAGCCGTAGCTCTGAAAAAGTAGGTGTTGGTTGGTGGACTTCGACATATATCAATTTTAGAGGAGTTCGGACTTCTGAAGGGAATATGTCTGGAGGAGATTATCCAAGAGTAATCTGTTGGAGGAATTCGACTGAGGAAGAAGTTCGAGTGGAGTTTGGCTTCTGGAGGAGTTTGATTGAAGGAAAAGTTTGAAAAGAGTTCGGCTTTTGTAGGCATTTGACTAGAGGAGAAGCTCGGAAGGAGTTCAGCTTCTATAGGCGTCCGACTAGAGGAGAAGTTCGAAAGGAGTTCGTTTGGCTCTCATAGGCATTCGACTGGAGGAGTGTGGAGGGAGTTCGGCTCTCATAGGAGTCTGACTGAAGGAGTACGGAGGGAGTTCGACTTTCGTAGGAGTCTGACTGGAGCTCGACCGCTGAGAAGTTTGGCTGGTTGAAGGGATTCGACTAAGACTTAGCCACTGGAATGTTCGGAAGGGGCTCGACCACTGAGAAGTTCGATCGGCTAAAGGAGTTCGACTAAGGCTCATCCGCTGAAGCTCTTCCATGACTACCGATTGTATTAGGCTGAGCATCAGACTGGACTTTGATAGAAGCGGGGTTTATCCCCAACATTCTATATTTTCTTGAGAGAGCAAGCTTGCCTGTTGCTAGAGTTGGCTCAACCATTGGAGTTGACTCTAATTGTACTGGGATCGACTCTAATTAGGCAAAATCTAATGTTGGAACAAAATCTAGCCATCATCGGTGTCGAAGCTAGATTTAGAGAGGACAAGATCGCCATTGGGACCTGCAAAACAAGTCTCGTTTGGAGTCTAAGATGGTGGCTCCGGCAAGACCCTCCGATGATCAAGTTAGCTCTTTCGGCCAATAGAAATGAAATACATAGAGAGATTCTAGCAGAATTTTTAGGAAGAGAAGAAGAGCCTTAAGAAAATGTATCTAGAGTGTTTCTTTTACAGACGAAGTCTGTAACAAACCGATAGTGATAGCCATAACTATCGGATAGTCGGTCGCTCGGGGCCACGTGAAGTTTGTTATGGAGGATAGTGTTTGTTGTCACGAGGTGCCAGTCCATTTGAGATTTGATAGTCAAAGTTTGGAGGGGTAGGCATCGGTTGGTAATGACCTTTGAGCTATATCAATTCTAGAAGAGTTCGAGCTCCTTTAAGGTAGTTCGGGTGTGGATCGGTTCATGCCGTGTATGGGACTAGACTCGTGTGGAGACCTTCCTGGATGACTGTAGGGTGTTTGGCTGCTAGAGGAGTCTGAAAGGGGTTCGATCATTGGAGAAGTTCGAAAGGAGTTTGGTTGTTGAAGGAGTCTAAAAAAAGTTCAACCATTGAAGGAGTCTAGAAGGAGTTCAACTACTGGAGGAGTCCAGAAGGAGTTCAACTGCTGGAGGAGTCCGAAAGGAGTTTGGCTGCTAGAGGGGTCCGAAAGAAGTTCGGCCGCTAGAAGCGTCCAGAAGAAATTCGGCTACTAGAGGGGTTCGAAAGAAGTTCGGCTGCTGAAGGAGTCCAGAAGGAATTTGGCTGCTAAAGGGGTCCGGAGGGAGTTCGGCCGTTGGAGGGGTCCGGAGGGAGTTCGACCATTAGAGGAGTCCAGAAGAAGTTTGGCCGCTGAAGGAGTCTGAAAGGAGTTCGGTCGCTGGAGAAGTCCCAAGAGAAAGAATTCTCGATCGAAGCTCTTCTGTGATTATCAGTTACATTAGGCTAAGCATCAGATTGGACTTCAGCAGGAGCGGGGTTTATCCCCAACAATAGTCTCCCTACTCTCGAGTTCAAATGAAGGAAGGAAGAAAAAAGATGACTGGCGAAGTTCGATCCTGAATTTTCACGCTTGTTAGGATAAGACATTTTGGTGTTTACCCTACTGGCTCTGAAGCTTTCTAAGTCTGAAATGAGTTCAAAATGATGGCCCTTCGAATCTCCCACCGAAACTCTACCCCAGGTATGGTGCCATAAAGACTCCACCTGTCGCCGCTCCTCTGTCATAATGAGTGGGACACACAGCATACACTGATCGACTGAAGTCGATTCGTAATAATAACTACCATGGATTACCTCTGGCTATTTAAGGCCTTCTCCTATTGTTTGGAAGTCATTCCTGCCTAATTCTTCTCCTTCCTTCATCCCCCATCCGTCTTCTTCCCAAGGGTCTTAACCTTCTCTCGCCTTCCTAAGCTTCGGACATCTTTTCGATTGGTCCTCATCGCATCCATCATCCTTTCATTCTCCCTGGATAGTTTAAGTCAGTTTTCTAACCCTTCTTTTAGGTTATTCATGCTTATTACTTCTGGCTCCTTGCTTTCCTGATTTTTTTGTGGCGACCTTTGCCCTATGTTTTTTGTTTTTTTGGGGAGAGGGGGGGTTTCTTGGGGTTTAATCTCGATCCAAATATCTTCCGATACCTCCCACTCTATTGATTCATGGGGCTCGTTTAAACCGACCTTCTTTAACTCTACACCTCTGGCCGAGGTAGAACCTAGAAACATGTCCCACTCATCTTTTGTTCCAGACACCATCCCGTCCGTCCTTATCTCGGATGATCTTTTCTGATCCAAATCCAATATGGAATCCCTTTAGAATATGACCTTGAGCTCCCTAGCTCTAACTACCGAGTCAGCTCTCCTCCAATCGGTCGGTTTTGTTTGTACTTAGAAGCTTTGTGCGTCGGGCTTAGACTCCCGCTGCCCCTATTCATAGTTGCCCTCTTTTGATTTTTAAACATCTCCTTCATATCTATCGTACTGAACTCCTTTCGATTCGTCGTAGGTTTCCTCTCCCTCTATCGATTGATCGAAGTCCAACCGACCATTTTGCTTTTTAGAAATTTCTATACCTTTAAGCGCCATCCTTCCGCGAAGGATTAGTGGTACTTTTCCTCCTAGGTTGGCAAGAAGGGGTTATTGAAAGGTGCTCCTTCCATTCACAACTGGAAGAAATTTTTTTTTTTTTATACATTGCTCGATCTTGCCATTAGGTCTTCCTTCATGGGGTTATATTAGAGAGTCAATTCACCAAGCTCCTAGCTTAGACGGAGACGACCTTGATTCCTTTGATAAACTTAAGGCATATCGAGCTCCTCTTCTTCCCAACCTTCTAAAGAAACAGACCTTGTTCAACCTGGGTCTGAGTCCCCATGATCCCACTGGTACATCTTTTGATTTTTGAATCCACATGGTTTCACGCACGTATATTGCTACTGATCGTGCTTCTTTTTCTATTATAGAGATGGATGCCCAAGCTATCGAGATGCTTACCAAAGGGCTCTACATTAAGAAGAGAAAAGGGAAGGCACAAAATGATGGCTCAAAGAGGGCAAAGATCGATGTTTCCAGCTCCGAAGTCCTCACCTCCACTGCCACTGCATCCAAGGTCATCGTCGATACCGAGACTACCCTAATTACCGAGGTTGGCACTGCTGGCGTGGGCCCGATGCCTTCCATGCCCTCAGGTCCCTCCGACGGGGATAGGGTTTTGGGTCACCAGATGCTCACCCACATCAAGAGGGTGCGTCGTTAGGAGGCAAAGGCACAGGAGGCCCAGGAGGACCTTCGAGCCAAGATTCACCATCTTCAAGAGAGGGTCGACAAGGTCAAGCACCTTGCCAAGGAGAAGGCGGCGAATATCAAAAGTCTTCAGGGCGCGCTCCTCAAAGAGGAGTTCAACTCGATCGGACTAAAGGTTGCACTATCCCTGAAGGAGGAAAGGAGGAAGGAAGCCAAAAATAGGGTCACCGAACTGGAGACCTAAATGGCGAAGTCGATCTTGGAGGCAACGATCCAGGCCATGGAAGAGTTCAAGACCTCTCTCGAGATGCGAAACTTGAACATTGAGTTCGGCCAGGAAGCGTTTATCAAGGGTTTTGAACTCTGTGAAGGCAGGATAGCCCAAAGGTTCTTTAAGCTCGACCTTAGCTTTCTGGAGGAGGAAGACAACGTGGATGCGAGACTGTCTAATGCCATAGTTGATGCTACCTTCGATGAGCTCGCTTCTAGCCCATCAGAACCTACCGTAGAGGCGCCCAAACTAGTTCGAAAACCTAAGGCGGTCGAGAGCAATTCGGCTCCATCCTCCATTGTCCCTTCCGAGGTTGAGATCCTCGAGTAGTTGTATATTTTTCTTTCTTTCCTTTTTTTTATCTTGTACTCAAAAATTTTGATTACATGAAGTGAATTTTTTCCATACCTTTGAGCACTTTTTATATCTCGAATGCAGTCTCCCACCAACGTTGATCCACTGCCTCAGGAGGTTTCGATAAAGCCCTTAGTAAAGAACCTAAGGAAAGAAGTTCATCTTTTGAGGAAGAAATTGAAGAAGATGGAGGACGACCTTCGAGCCTCATGAAAGAATGCTTCTAAGGTGACCAAAGAGGTCACTCACCTCCGAGGCTTGCATATGAAGGAAGTGGTGAGCTTCAGTATCCAGAAGGGTAGCTTCGAGAAGGAGATTGCCGAACTCAAGAGAAATTCTAGCGATAAGTCCTGGGCACTGACAGCGAAGATCAGCTCTCTTGAAGCTGACCTGAAGAATGCCAGAGAAAAGATCCATCTTCTAGAAGGGAGCTCGTCGTGGTCTATCGATAAGGCCCGGTATGACTAGGACTGGACAATAAAATTTTTTCAGCTTCGAAAGCAGCTGCAAGATACTGAGGACTGGCATAATAGCTACCGAGTGACCTAGGCAGAGAAGATGTCCAGGCTTGAAGGCGAGCTCAAGGTTGCTAGAGATGAGGCAGCTCATCTTTAGAAGCGACTACACAATAATCGGGGAGCCAGCACGAGTGGTGAGTCGGAGGAGATTGCCTCCTTGAAGAGAACTGTCAGTGAGATTTCAAAGGCGGTTGGAGCGGAGTAGGTCGAGGTTCAATGGTTGAAGCTTCAGCTCACCTGTGAACATCTGGCTATCAAGGATGCGGAGGCCGAGTTTGAAGTTTTAAGGAGACAGCAACGAGAGCTTGAGGATAAGTTTCAGCTCACCAACAGAATGTACATACATGGTCTCTACAAGAAGAAGGAGCTTGAGGAGGAGATCCTTAGGCTAAAGCAGGCCTTGGTGATGGTCGGAGTCGGCAGTCTGAAGTTCGAAGAATCTGGTTCACCTTAGAGCTTCGGCCTCTTCTCCATCTTTTTTCTTTCTTTTAGTGTAATCGGCCTTGTCGGCTTATGTTTTGCTTATAATGAACTCATTTTTGTAATGAAATAATATATTTTTCATTATTTTTGTTTTACATGAATTTGAGGCCTATTTGTGGCTTTACCTTCTTTACCTTGTTTTTCTCTCTGTCGTCTTCTTATGAAATGCTTGTTGTGGACGTCAAGCTCATTGTGGATGCCGGACTTATTGTGGACGTCGAACTAGAACCTCTTTTGCAAATCAAGATAAGGTTCTACTTTTTATATTTGACGTAGTCAGATTGTTGTGGAAAAATATGTGTAAGGATTCTCCACCGAGCTTCTTTCTTCTCCACGTCTTTGGTCTACGAGGTTTCGACTTTTGCTCAAGTTAGGACGAGGCTTTCCTTTTGTTCTTAACATGGCTTATGGGGATGGAAATGTGTCCCAAAGCCAATCATCAGTCTATTGATGGTTGGATCATATATTTATAATTATATATGAATTATAAATTAATAAAAATTATTTTAGCATTTTTCATCATAAATTCTATTGTCTTCTAATGAACTCCTGTGTTGTGCTGAAGTCCTTAGGACTATCTAGATTCAATAAAGGAGGATTTGTCATTTAGTCCTTAAATAGTTCACAACCAAATGATACATTATTACTTAGGATGACAACGTTTATCAAGTATAGGTTGTTGTGTGCCATATAGGTTGTTTATCTCATAACCAAGGAGTGTGAGACACTGATATGGCATGCAAGTGAGATATATGGGTATATCTGCACTGAACGTGACCAACTTTGGAGCTTTTCTCCTGTCAAGATTAGCTTCGATGGAATATGGATATAAATATCCCTATGACCTGAGATCACCATGATGACTTTCAAGCAACTCACTGTGTTTTGGTGCTGGACTATCTAAATTTCTAATTCAGTGATGGAAGGTTTTTGGACATAGTCAAGTACTTATGGAGTCGGTGCGTGTATCAAGATGGGATTGACCACTCTTGATTTCAGGAGCTATGTTCAATTGTGTTTCAATTTAGCAAAATCTTAGCCAGGGTAGTCTTAGTGAGGAGTCATAGGACTAATTATTTTAAGATATAATATGGATGTATTTTTTAGGGTTGACAGTTTAACCCTGAGTCATCTATTATACAGAGGTCATAGGGATGAATTATACGGTAACCATATTCACGTAGGTTCTAAATGTTGCAATTATAATTATTTGATCTATCCGAACGTCAGGTATCATTGCTAGATGGTCACTTCGATTAGTATAAAAATTAGTTTCTATGCTGTGGGCTAAGGTTCGGACCTGTGGGATCACACACAATGGAAGTTTCTACCTGATCTGATGGCTGATCAAGAGTTCCATTGGTCTGGGACTCTATGGTCAAGAGTCCCACTGGACTGAAACTCTGTGACCAAGAGTCTTACTGGACTTAGACTCTGAGTCTGACTTGTCTGGGACTCTCTGATCAAGAGTCCCATTGATCTGGGACTCTATGGTCAAGAGTTCTACTAGACTGAAACTCTATGACCAAGAGTCCTACTGGACTGAAACTCTGTGACCAAGAGTCCTACAAGATTGAAACTTTGAGTCCTACTTATCTGAGACTCTCTAATCAAGAGTTCCACTAGTCTGAAACTCTATGATCATGAGTTTGATTCGTTTGGAACACTGGGTTTAAGAGTCTCATTGATTTAGGACTCCTCAAGAGTTTTATGTTGATAGAACTCTATTGCCCAGTAACCCATTCAATTTGGACTCAGATATTTTTAAAGAATTAATTAGTAATTTGATTGCTAATTAGCTTAGTTTGATTGAGCGATGAGGATTTGATCAAGTTTGATTGAATTTGATTCAATTGGATTTGACCCGATCAAGTCATGAGATAACCTAATCGCTATGGGAGTTTTGACCCTGATTTGATCAGGATGTAGATCTAATTAATTTTTAATTTAATTAAAATTTTATTAAATTAGACTAAGCCTTATTTAGTTGGTTTTAATCTAGTTTAATTGGATCTAGATTAATTAGTTTGGTTGAAATCAATTAGGACCAAGTCAAATGAAGTTTGAATTCAAATTCTCCCATGCGCCCACCATTTTTGACTTTTCCACTCTGCTTCCCATGCCCTTCCTTTTATTTGTTAAATATTTTTAAAAAATAAAAATATGCACATAGAAGGAGAGTCCTTCTACATGTTAAACATAAGGGAGGGGGTGTTGGATAAAGATAAAAGGCTCATTTGATTTTTGAAATCAAGTTAGTGGTTGAAACCTCTCAACCATTCAACCCTTTTTATTCTTTATGCTATTTTCCTATGGTATTTTTGACAAAAAATTATGACAATTTTTGTGCATGTAGAAGAAGGGGTTAGCATTATGTGGTAAAAGTTTTAGAGTATTTGAGCATCAGTTTTAGATGAAAAAAATCTTAGAGTGAAGGTGAATAGGATCCTATAGCACTTTACTTTTCCCTCATCCCTCTCTTCTCTTATGATTTTTATCTCTAAGGATATCCTATTTTTAGATATGATCTAAATAGAAATTATAGTTCTAAAAGTTATATTTCTATAAAAATTTATTTCATATAAAAATGCCATACAGAGAGGGCGTGATAGGATTTTTAGTGTATGATGATTTTTGGGCTGAGTAAAATCCTAGATTTGAAAATCTAGGTTCAGATGGAGAGATCGAGTGCTGTGAGCATCAAATTACCACCAAATTTGAAACATATCTTCATCATCCTCTAATATTTATGTTTTAATTTTTTAGAATATTTAAAAAATTAGAAAGTATACAATCAATCAAATTGATCATGATCAGCCATCGAAGATCTCGGCAAGAAGCTAGTACTCCAGTAGGACTGATCGGGACCAGGAGCTCTGTGTGGACCAACCGTAGAGGTCGGACACATGTGTGGCTATGATGTAATACCAGAGCATTATTTGATAGACTCAAATTATGGTGATTGACTACGTGTAAAAGGGTATTATATTCTGAACACGTAGACGTAGTAAATAGTTTATTACATAATTTTATTTTCAGATCTATTGGTGGATGCATGCATATTATGTTTAGATTCTAATGTATAGGGTTAAATAATCTAATATGATCAGTATATAATTAATTAGATTAATTATTTTTTACTGTATCATTGCTATTTTTAAAATATTTTTCAAAAGTAGCATGGCAAATCCTGCACTATTTTCTATAAATGGTATCAGAGCAAGGCTCTTTAAACATGATATGCTTGCATATTTAGATTAATAATTAAGATTTGACCTAAATATTAATCTAATAATTAAAGTAATTAGATCTAAAAAATTAAAATCCAGATCGTATGGACTGCAAGTTGTCCTGCTATAGGGTTTACCCTCTATAGTAAAAAGATTATCCTGGTACATTGCTGATCTATATCGTTAATCATAAAATTATTAGATTTGATCTAATATTTTTATTTTTTAATTATATTAAATTTTAATCTAATTTATGATCATGAATGCATAATTAGATAAAGTTTGATTCATGATTTCATGATTATGTAGTGTACATAATTTCAGATTAAACCCTATAACTAGTGTTGTTTGTGAATTGAAATGATTTAATTTTGAAATGAGTCGACTCAATTGGTGAACAATGCTAAGTTATAAAGAATATTTCAAAATTAAAAATATTTTTAAAATATCAAACCCTAACCCTCAGTCCATAAACTTAATTAAAAATTAAGTATAATGATTTAGTGTTTAGAATTATGAACTAAGACTCTAAGTCATTAATCATAAACTTGTGGGTTATTAGGTTAGCTGAATTAGATCTATAAATTAGGTTAGACCTAAGGTTAGTTAAAAGATGGACTAATTTAGAGTAATTGATCAAATCTAATTAAATGTTAATTTAGATTAGGTTAAGGACTCTATAGACTCCATTATAATAGTTGTTGTTGGTCAAGTCCATGCCTTTAACAAGGACCAAATGGACTTGATTCAAGGCTACGCGGTCGAATCCAAAATTACTAGGTTGGTCAAATTAAAATTAATGAACTGGATGGTGTCTAAGGTAAGTTTGATAGTTTGATCAGTGGTTTTTAATTAGGTGCTACTCACACTGATTCGATCTTTGACGAGTTAATGGCATATCCCTTCCACTGATCTCGCTTACCTAGCCATCTTGGTGAGTTAGATTTTGATTAGATCACTGTTAGATATGTGCGCCCTAGAAGCCAGAATTGGCTGACACTTGTAATACACTTCTAAGGGCAAAATTATAATTTTGACTATAAATAATAAAATGGATTATTTTCTATCACATAAATATATTTAGTGTCTGTGATACATCCCTTGAGTTAATGGTAATGATAATTCATATTTTCAAGAGTTAAAAATTTAAGATATGAATTTCCATTTATTAACTCAAAAAATGCTCCTGACCGTAAATCATCATGAGGATGGTGATTGATCCGGAAGGTTAGTGTACAATTGCTTCTTTGTAGTAGATAAGTCTTAAGTCTATGATGTAGAGACATCAGAGCGAGAGTACAGATACTCGTTAGAGAACGAGGGCACTGAGCGTGACCACCTCGAGTAGTCATAAAGAAGTCTACCTTCTCATCGATGACTGACTCAATGCTGAAATGGTGTATCTGGTTCTTTGACCTAAGGTGCATCGGTAGTTCACCTTGAGGGTGTTATAGTTTGACTACACCATGACTCGATCTCCTAGCCATTCAGAATCCTGAGGTGTATGTTGGCTATAGCATGTTCATTGTAGGAATTGGAATGCACCAAGATAGAATCTATCTACCATGGTAGAAGAGGAGCAGCTCTATGATAATCATAAGAATCAAGTCTATAAGCCCATGACCATGGTATAGTGTGAAATAATAGAAAGAGTTTCTATTAAGGTTTTCACATCGGACTTGAATCGAATGATTAAATCATATGATAGAAATTAGGGTTTGACAAGTTCACCTTAACCCTAATCTGATTGGGGCTCAAGATAGAAGAACTTAATCACACAAGTAGCTGCATTAAGAGGTTCATTTTTAGTTTTGATGGGTTGCCACCATATGCTGCTAGGTGTCACTGGTGGATTTTGGAAGCAATTAGAATGATTTAGATGATCGATCATTCTAAGTTGTCTGAATCAGAAGAGTTCTGATCCATCGAAAGGAGTTTCGATGATGTCGATGATGGAGATCATGACATATCCCATTACCATACAGAACTGAACCTAACTGGGTCACACAAATAAGGGTTTGGATCTGGATATCATCAATTGGACTAACTCAGTTCAATTGATTTGAATAAGATTCAATTAGGTTCAAGAAAATCGTGCTAGCACACGATTGAACCTAACATTCTTCTTTTTCTATCATTAAAAGTTATCTCGACTGAGCCAAATGAGTTTGTGCTCACTCAGGTACCTTTACCTGGATCTGACTGGAGCTTGTCCAAGTTAGAAAAAGGATTTTATCTTAATTTATGAGATAAATTTGAGACAACACTTGCCATTTTTCCATCACCTGCTAATTCTTGTACTTTGACTTGGTCAAACGTTGACCTTTGACCCTTGGATATCTGCCATATGTCATGCACCTTATTGCAGAGCAGATAGGGGCTTGTCTCCTCTCTAGAAATTGGAAAGAAGGGGGCACACACCTAGAATGGCGTGCGCCTATGGATAGGGATGCTGGAGTCCCATACGAATGGGACTCCAGGTTGCTTCTTGGTTTCTACTTAGGTGGCCCTTGGGTATATACATTGACCAGTCTTAGGCGCCATCTAAGAATGAACCTATGGGTCTCTCATCTGATTGGATCAGGTGATGTCATCTCATCAATCAGATTTAGATCTGATTGCATGAAGCAACGTGATTGACCGGGGTGATGCAGCACTGCATGGCACAGCAAAGTCTATAAATAGACCATGTCTGCGCCCACTTCTAAGATCTCCTCCTCTTAGCCATACCCGAAGGCTGCCCCTCTCCCCTCTCCATTTCATCATCTGGCTCTCTCTCTTCTCTCCACTCCCAAGGAAGTTGGGCCTTCAGATTAGTGCGAGTTAGGCAAGAAAAGGCTGACGAAAAAGAAAGAAGGTAGCACTGCTGCAGAGACGACGGGTGATCTTCTGAAGAAGATTTGAAGATCCTCTAAATTAGATCTAAATTTAATTTTTTAAGAAAAGAAAGAGAAGGAGAAGATCTTCAGATCCAGTCTGAGTGGATACCGATAGAGGTTAGACGCTTGCGTGACTAGATCTAGAACCTCAGGACTTCGGCAGGATCATCAATGGATAATCAGATTACCCAGATTCAAGGTAAAATTAATTTAGAATTAATTTAATTTAATTTTTTTATTTATAAGATTATAAAATTAAATTTAAAAAATATTAGATCTAATTAGGATCTAAGAGAAAATTTTTGAAATATGTCTCTCGATCCAATCAGATCTGAATGAACCTGATTCGAGAAATCAGGATTTTTCTTCAACTGATATCAGAGTCAGGTTCTTATAAAATTTATTTAGATCTAATTTAATATAATTAATTAATAATTTTAGATATCACATGAGATATGATTAGATCTAAAATTAAAAAAATAGAAAATTAAAATTAATTAATCTAGATCAAATATGTATGAGATACATAACAAGACTAGAAATAGAATTATTCTATGTGTAGTCTAGCATAATCATAATTTTTTATTTGATTAAATATAATTTTTAGATCTATTTATTTACTATTTTTTAATATTATAAATATTATAATAAGATCTAAAAATAAAAAATAAAATTAAATTTAATTTATTCATATGAGATATGATAGTTGCATGTTTAGACTAGTTGTAGAATAGTTCTACATAATTAGGTCTAGATTAAATTTATTTTGATAAGATCAAATTTAAATTTAATTTTTTAGATGATTATGAGATAATTTAGATCTGAAAAAATATGCATGATGATGATATGTGATGTATGCAAAATATGTTTTAATTAGATCAATTTTTTTATATGAGATATATGATATAGATCTAATTAGTTTTTGTAGATTAGTTGTATTTCTGATTAAGGCATTCCTCCTTGGCCGTCCGATCATAAGAATAAAGTAGGGTTTAAAGACCCTCTCCTTCCATTCGATGGGTGTTCTTATGATGTGTAGGGGTGCTGTGCATTCGTCCTTAATCAAAAATTAAAAACTTACTTTCTGCAAAACCCTAGATCCTGAAATCCTAGGATTTATTTACATATTTTATTTATGAACCCTAAACTTAATTAAGAATTAAGATTATGAAATATCAATTAGGTCTAAAATTGAGAATTTTCAGATCTAAGACATATTCATAAAATTGGGTTCGGGCTTGGGTAGCTCAATTAGGTCTAAGCGGTTGATCAAACCGAATCAAGAGTTGGTTAGATGGGATCAACAATGCTTAAATTGACCAGCCTAATAGGATTAAGTCTGGGTCAAGATCGAGTCACATGAGTGATCGATCAAGCTAAGACCTAATTAGGCTCAGTGGTTAGAGTCTGGATTGTAGGCTAACCCGATTGGTTCTGGCTCAATAATTTGGTGTCTAAGGTAAGTTTGGCAGATACGATCGACTGATTTTTAATTGGGAGCTACTCGACTCGAATGCATTCTTGTCGAGTTAATGGCATATCCCTTCCATCGGTCTCACTTACCTGGCCATATTTGTTGACTCAGTTCTGATCTGAGGTGGTCAATAATCCGAGCTAACCCATGCCACTAGGTTAGTCATAATGGTTATGACTATGTCAAGTCTAGTTTAATGAGACCTAAATCAAATCTCCCTAAGAAAAGATTAAGTCTAAGGTCTTCCACCATTGTAGATGTGCGGGCCCTTCCGGGGTTGATTGTTCTCGCTGGTTATAGTGGTTCAGTTGCACCAGGAAGATGCAACCATGTCTATTAGGCATTGGATGCTACAGGCTGGAGGATGGATTGGGCTCAATATTTTGGATACGGTGAGAGACTCAATTAGGAATCCAATCTGTGCAAATGGTGGTCTGACTTAACTAAGGAGTGGATCAATATTCGGACATGGTGAGATTCATGAATTAGAGACCAAGTTTGGGTGCACCATGATTAGAGAATCATTGAACAAGAGTTGTTCACTCATTGGCTAACCCATCACCAATAACTGTTAGGTGAGGTGATGAGTCAGTTGGTGGGACCGCACCACCCACTAGAAATCATTAATCATGGAGATTTTTGCATCTCTACAGAGGAAAGTGTAGGGATCCAAAAAAATAGTGGAAGCTAATTTATTTAAAAATAAAATTCTAAATAAATTGGTTAAGTCTTAATTATAATATCTAACTAGAAATCTTTGACTCTCTACAAGAAAAATGTCTGCATCCAACCCACTAGCACGTATCCTGGACACCCATAGACTGACCGGATCCAAATTACAAGGATTGGCTCCGAAACTTCAAAATTATTTTGGATTTCAGAGAAGTTAACTCATGTATTGGACCAGGACCCTCCCACCTTACCAGCTCGTCCATCCACTGAACAGAGAGCATCTCTGGATAAGTGGACCGACGAAGATAATAAGGCCAGATACTACATGTTGGGCTCGATGTCTGATGAGCTTCAGCACCAACATGAAGATATCAAGACTGCTCGCCAAATGTTGGCTCACCTATAGGAGATGTTTGGTGAACAGAGTCGCGCAGCCAAGTATCAAGTCACTAAACGACTGTTCAAGGCTAAGATGCGTGATGGGCAGTCAGTCCAAGATCATTGTCTGATGATGATCAAGGACTTGGAAGAGCTTGAGAAGCTCGGAGTGAGGTTGGACTTGGATCTGCAGAATGATATAATTCTGCAATCCTTGACTGATGCATATGGGCAGTTCATCATGAACTACCATATGCATAAACTTCAAAACTCCTTGGCCGAACTTATGAACATGCTGGTTACCGCTGAGCTTTCTATGAAAGGTTCTAAAGGCTCAGTGCTTGCTATGGAATGGACTTCTTCCAAGAGAAAGTCTTTTGGAAAGAAGAAGAAGTCTGTGAAAAAGCAGAAGGTGGAAGGAGGAAAGAAGAAAAAGGATAGAGCTGAAGAAGAAGGCCGCTGACAAAGAAAAGTATTTTCCATTGCAATAATGACGGCCATTGAAAGCAGAACTGCCCTACTTACCTGGCCACCCTGAAGAATAAGAAGGAGGCAGGTCCTTCTGGAGGTATGCTCGTTATTGAGTCTAACCTTATGGATTTCTTCTGCATCCAGTTGGGTGCTTGACTCTGGTTCTAGTGCTCATTTGTGCACTTCCATGCAGGATCTTGAGGATAGCAGGAGGCTGAGGGATGGTGAGATGATCCTGCGCATCGGAAAATGGAGCAAGAGTTGCTGCATGGTGTGGGAACATACCCTCTTCGACTACCATCTGGTTTAGACTTAGTATTAAAAGACTGTTATTATGTGCCTGCAGCAAGCAGAAATTTGATTTCTGTTTCATGCTTAGCACAAGAAGGCTATGTAATTAGTTTTCTTAAGGACCATTGTAACATTCTTTATGAAAGAAATAAAATTGCAAATGGTTTTCCTTATTAACGGTCTTTATCAGTTACATATTGATGTATCTATTTTTAACTATCGAGCAAAATGTGAATGCCATAAAATCAAAACGACCTAGGGATAGTCCAAATGATAGGTATCTATGGCACCTAAGATTAGGTCATATAGCAGAAGATAGGATTAACAAATTGGAGAAAATGGGCTATTGAGTCCGTTGACTTTCGAGTCATATCCAATTTGTGAATCTTGTCTTCATGGCAAAATGACTAAAGCTCCCTTTTGTAGGACATGGGGAAAGGGCCACAGATCTTCTTGCCCTAGTACATACTGATGTGTGCGGCCCATTTGATGTGCCGGCTAGAGGCAATTTTGTCTACTTCATTACCTTTACCGATGATCTATCTAGGTATGGGTATGTGTATCTTATGAGACACAAGTCTGAAGCCTTTGAAAAGTTCAAAGAATTCAGACATGAAGTAGAAAAGCAAACTGAAAAACCCATTAAGGTTCTTCGATCAGATCGAGGAGGTGAATACCTTAGTCGGAATTCCTGGACTATCTAAAAAAATGGCATAGTCTCTCAATGGACTCCACCTGGAATACACCTCAACTCAACTCAGAATGAATTGGATATGGTTCGATCCATGATGAGCTTCACAGACCTCCCTGATTTTCTTTGGGGACATTCATTTGTTAACTTCAATCTATTTACTGAATAGGGTTTCCTCTAAAACCGTTCCTACCACACCGTATGAGATATGGCATGGTAAGAAACCAAGTCTGAGTCATCTCAGAATTTGGGGTTGTCCGGCTCATGTCAAAAGACAACAAGCGGACAAGTTAGACTTTAGGTCCTTTAGAGCTCGATTCATAGGATATCCTAAAGAGTCATTAGGATACTATTTCTACATTCCAGAAGACCACAATGTGATTGTGAGTCGACGACATGCCATATTTCTTGAAAAATAGTTTATTCAAGATAGTGGCATTGGAAAGCAGATCAAGCTTGATGAGAAAGTCTCACAAGCAGCAACGAGCTAAGGACCAAGTGGAACCAAATCAGGTTGAGCCAATAAGAACACTACCTCCTCCACCTCGTAGATCGGAAAGAGTTTCCCGTCCCCCTGAAGAGATACTTAGGTATTATTTCAGAGGACGTAGAGGAAATGTTCCTCATAGGTAATGGTGCTCATGGTGATGATCCCAAAACCTACAACGAGGCGATATCAGATATCGACTCCGAGAAATGGCTTAGAGGCAATGAAGTCAGAGAAATTGACTCGATGCACTCAAACCAAGTCTGGACCTTGGTAGATCCACCAGAAGGTATAGTACCTATTGGGTGTAAATGGATCTTCAAGAGAAAGATTGGTGCAGATGGAAATGTGGAGACATTCAAGGCTAGATTAGTGGCAAAAGGTTATAGTCAACGTGAAGGCATTGACTATCAGGATACCTTTTCCTCAGTAGCTATGCTAAAATCCATCCGCACATTGCTTGCTGTTGCAGCCTATTTTGATTATGAAATATGGCAAATGGACGTGAAAACGGCATTCCTAAATGGATATCTTGAGGAAGATATCTATATGGAACAGCCGCTAGGTTTCACATCCAGTGATACTGATCACAAGGTTTGCAAGCTGCAAAGGTCCATATATGGACTTAAGCAAGCATCTCGGAGCTGGAACACTCGTTTCAATGATGTGATCAAAAAGTTTGGTTTCATCAAAAATGAAGAGGAACCATGTGTTTTCAAAAGGGTCAGTGGGAGCGCTGTTGTCTTCCTCGTATTGTACGTGGATGACATCCTCCTTATTGGGAATGATATTCCCATGTTGACATCAGTTCAAGATGTGGTTGTCTAAAGGAATTCTCCATGAAAGACCTAGGTGAAGCATCCTTTATTCTAGGAATTAAGGTCTATAGGGATAGACCGAATAGGATGCTAGGACTTTCACAGAAAATGTACATAGAGGAAGTACTAAAGAGGTTTAGTATGGAAAACTCTAAGAGGGGATTAATACCCTTCAGACATGGTATTCATCTTTCCAAGAAGATGTGCCCCAGCACACCTGAGGAAATAGAACGCATGAGCAAGATCCCTTATGCTTCTGCAATAGGGAGCCTCATGTATGCCATGCTATGTACACGACCTGATATAGCCCATGCTGTGAGTGTCACAAGCAGATATCAGTCAAATCCAGGTGAAGAACACTGGACTTCTGTGAAATGTATCCTTAAGTACTTGAGAAGAACTAAGGATATGATGTTGGTCTTTGGTAATGGAGAACTCCAAGTTCAAGGGATACACAGACTCGGACTTCATGTCCGATATAGATGATCGAAAGTCGACATCTGGAAAGTCTGTTTGTGTGCAATGGTGGAGCTGTCAGCTGGAAGAGTTCCAAGCAAACTGTGATAGCAGATTCCACCATGGAAGCAGAATATATAGCTGCATCAGAGGCTGCAAAGGAAGCATTCTGGTATAAGAAGTTTGCTGCAGAAATTGGAGTAATGCCATCAGATGCCATTCCTCTTTACTGCGACAACAATGGCGCCATAGCCCTTGCTAAGGAGCCGAGGTCTCACCAGAAGTCCAAGCACATTGAGCGGCGATATCATCTCATCCGCGATTACCTTGAGAAAGGTTACGTTGAGGTCAAGAGAGTCAACTCCGCAGATAATGTGGCAGACCCACTTACAAAGCCGTTGGGCCAGCAGAAGATCGAAGCCCACCTTGAGAAGATGGGACTTAGACTTGTAGCCAATTGGCTTTAGGACAAGTGGGAGATTGTTAGATATATGTGCCCTAGAAGCCAGAATTGGCTGACACTTGTAATACACTTCTAAGGGCAAAATTATAATTTTGACTATAATTAATGAAATGGGTTATTTTCTATCACACATGTGTATTTAGTGTCTGTGATACATCCTTTGAGTTAATGGTAATGATAATTCATATTTTCAAGAGTTGAAAATTTAAGACATGAATTAATCATTATTAACTCATAAAATGCTTCCTGACCATAGGATCATCATGAGGATGGTGATTGATCCGAAAGGTTGGTGTATGATCGCTTCTCTTTAGTAGATGAGTCTTGAGTCTACGGTGTGGAGACACCGGAGCGAGAGTACAGGTACTCGTTAGAGAACGAGGGCACTGAGCGTGACCACCTCGAGTAGTCATTAGGAGTCTACCTTCTCGTCAATGACTGACTCGATGCTGCAGTAGTGTGTCTGGTTCTTTGACCTGAGATGCATCGGACAGTTCACCTTGAGGGTGTTATAGTTTGACTACACCATTACTCGGTCTCCTAGCCATATGGAACCCTGAGGTGTATGTTGGCTATGACATGTTCATTGTAGGAACTGGATTGCATCAAGATGGGATCTATCTACCTCGGTGGTAGAGGAGCAGCCCTATGATGATCATGAGAATCAAGTCCTGAAGCCCATGGCCATGGCAGAGTGAAATAATAGAAAGAGT
>QRFJ01001062.1:137753-185453 GCA_006176705.1 Cocos nucifera
ACACAATGTTGAATCGAACTGATTAAATCATATATAGAAATTAGTGTGCATGAGTTCAACTTTAACCCTAATCTATCTGGGGACTCAAGATAAAAACTTAGATACGACAAGTTAGCTCGCATCTAGGGTTCATTTTTATATTGATGGTTGCATCAAATGCTTCTAGGTTATCACTGGATTTTGGACAGGCAATTAGTATATGATTTAGGGATGATGATCATTCTAGTTGTTTCTAATCTAGAAAGTTTGTGACTCCATCGAAAGGGTAGTTTCCATATGTTCTAGGTAGATAGAATCATGACATATCCCATTACCATACAAACATGAAGCAACTTGTCACACAAATAAGTTGTTATCAATATATCATTCAACTGGACTAACCAGTTCAATTATTTGAATTAAGGTTTCATTATTCAGAAATCGTGCTAATCACACGTTGGAACCTAACATTCTTCTTTTGTCTGTAATCATTAAAGTTATCTGACTAATGTGGACTCAATAGTTTGCTGTTTCACTTTATGTACTTACCGATCTGGCTGGAGCTTGTCCAGTTTAAAGATTATCTTAATATTATGAGATAAATTTGAGTTGCAACACCTTGACCATTTTCCAATCACCTGGCTAATTCTTGTTACTTTTGGACTTGGTTCAAATCTTTACTTATGACCCTTGTTCATCTTGCCCATATGTTATAGCACTTATTGGAGAATAGGCTATTTCCCTCTAAAATTGGAAAGAAGGGCGCAACCTAGAGATCGGCGTCTCCTCATTTGTGATAGTGCATGCTGAGTCCCAACAATTGTGAGACTCCAGTTTGTCTTCTTGTTTCTATTAGGTGGTCCCTTGGGTTATACATGTTGGGACCAGTTTAGGCGCCATCTAAGAATGAACCTATGGGTCTCTCATCTAGTTAGGGATCATGTGTGTTCATTCATCTAATCAGATTTAGATCTGGTATGCAGAGAAACGTTGATTGCTGTTGTGGGTGATTCCAGCACTCATGCACAGCAATAGTCTATAAATAGACCATTTCTGCGCCCACTTCTAAATATCTCCTCTCTTACAGGCCACTCCAAGGCTGGCCCCATCTCCTCTCCATTTCATCCATCTAGGTCCCTCTCTTCTCTTCCATCCCAAGGAATGGTCCTTCATATTAGTGTCGGAGTCAAGCAAAAGGCTTGACGGAAAAAGAAGAAGGAGTCACTGCCTTGCAAGTTATCGAGTTTGTGATCTTTATTATGAAGATTGTGTTTGAATATCCTCTAAATTAGATCTAACTAATTTTTAAGAAAAGAAGAAAGGAGAAGATCTTCAGATCCAGTCTGAGTGGATACCATAGAGGTTAGACGCTTGCGTGACTGATCTAGAACCTCAGGACTTCGCAGGATCATCAATGGAATAATCAGAAATACCCAAGATTCAAGGCTAAATTAATTTTAGAATTAATTAATTTAATTTTTTTATTGTATAGATTATAAAATTAAATTAAAAAATATTAGATCTAATTAGGATCTAAGAGAAAATTTTGAAATATGTCTCGTCGATGCAATCAGATCTGAATGAAACCTGATTCGGAAGAAATCAGATTTTCTTCAACTGATCATCAGAGTCACAGGTTCTTATAAAATTTATTTAGATCTAATTTTAAATATAATTAATAATAATTTGATATCACATGAGATATGATTAGATCTAAAATTAAAAAAATAGAAAATTTAAAATTAATTAATCTAGATCAAAATATTATGAGATACATAACAAGACTAGAAATAGAATTGTTCTATTGTGTAGTCTAGGTATAATCATAATTTTTATTTGATTAAATATATTTTTTAGATCTATTTATTATATTTTTTAATCTTTTAAATATATAATCAGATCTAAAAATAAAAATAAATTAAATTTAATTTATTCATATGAGATATGATAGTTGCATGTTTAGACAAGTTGTAGAAATAGTTCTGCAAAATAGGTCTACTGATTAAATTTTATTGATAAGATCAAATGTTAAATTAATTTTTTAGATGATATGAGGTAATTTTGATCTGAAAAATATGCATTCATGATATATGTTTGATATATACAAAACATGTTTTAATTAGATCTATTTTTTTATATGAGAATATGCTTAGATCTAATTATTTTTGTAGATTAGTTGTATTTCTGATTAAGGCATTCTCCTGGGCCGTCCGATCAGTAAGAATAAAGTAGGGCTTAAAGACCCTCTCCTCCTATTCGATGAGTGTTTCTTATTGATGTTGTAGGGTGCTGTTGCATTCGTCCTTAATTAAAAATTAAAAATTACTCTCTGTAAAATCCTAGATCCTTAAAATCCTAGGATCTTATTTACCATATTTTGTTTAAGAACCCTAAACTTAATTAAAAATTAAAGTTTATGAAGTATCAATTAGGCTAAAATTGAGAATTTCAGATCTAAGACATATTCATAATTAAAAATTGGGTTCAGGCTTGGATAGCTTAATTAGGTCTAGCGGTTGATCAAACCGAAAATCAAGAGTTGGTTAGAGGGTTATCACAATCTTAAATTGACCAGGCCTAATAGTATTAAGTCTGGTCAAGTCGAGTCACGTAAAGTGACGATCAAGCTAAAGGACCTAATTAGCTCATGGTTAAGA
Organism: Cocos nucifera; assembly: GCA_006176705.1. NCBI lineage: Eukaryota > Viridiplantae > Streptophyta > Magnoliopsida > Arecales > Arecaceae > Cocos > Cocos nucifera. The sequence continues at coordinate 140,390 of QRFJ01001062.1, forward strand.
GTCTGGATTGTAGGCCTAACTCGATTAGCTTCTATCTCAATAATTGGTGTCTAAGTAAGTTATGCAGATTACAATGCGACTGATTTTAATTGGGAGCTAGCTCAAACTCGAATGCAATTCTTGTCGAGTTAATGCATATCCCTTTCACCGATCTCACTTACTGGCCATGTTTTGTTGACTCAGTTTGATCTGAGTGGGTCAATAATCCGAGCTAACCTATGCCACTAGGTATCATAATGCTTATTGACTATGCTCAAGTCTAGTTAATGAGATCCTAAATCAAATCTCCCTAAGAGAAAGATTAAGTCGTAAGACTTCCACCATTGTAGAGTGCGGACCCCTTCGCGGCGTGATTATTCTCAGCTTGGTTACGTGGTTCAGTTGCATCAGGAAGATGCAACCATGTCTATTAGCCATTGAATTGCTACAGGCTGGAGGATGGATTGGGCCTTAATATTTTGGATTACGGTGAGAGACCCAATTAGGGAATTCCCAATCTTGCAATGCATGAGTCTGACTTAACTAAGGATGTGATCATATCCTGGCATGATGAGAATATGAATAGAGACAAATTTGGTGCCACCATGATTAGAGCAATCATTGAACAAGAGTTTGTTCACTCATTGGCATAACTCATCATCAATAACTGTTAGGGGATGGGTGCATGAGTTCAGTTGGTGGGACCGCCACCATTCCACTAGAAATCATTAATCGTGGAGACTTTCACATCTCTACAGAGAAAGTGTAGAATCCAAAAAAAAAAATAGTTGGCAGGCAATTATTTAAAATAAAATTTCTAAATAAATTGGTTAAATCTTAATTATAATAATGCTAAACTAGAAAATTTTGACTCTCTACAAGAAAATATCTGCATCCAATCCATAGCACGAACTGGACACTTATAGACTACCGGAATCAAATACAAGGATTGGCTCCGAAAACTCAAAATTATTTGGGTTTCCAAAAGGTAACTCATTGTATTGGAACCAAGGACCCTCCCACCTTACCAACTATATCCATGCGACTGAACAGAGTAGCGTCTCTGGATAAGTGGACCGAGCGAAGATAATAAGTTAGATACTACATGTTGAGCTCAATGTCTGATGAGCTTCAGCACCAACATGAAGATATCAAAAAACTGCCTGCCAAATGTGGCTCACCTATAGGAGAGTTGGTGAACATAGTTATGCAGCCAAGTAGTATCAAGTCACTAAACGACTGTCAAGGCTAAGAGCGTGATGGGCGGCTATCCAAGATCATTGTCTGATGATTGATCAAGGACTTGGAAGAGCTTGAGAAGCTTGATGAGGTTGGACTTGGATCTTGCAAAATGATATAATTCTGTAATTCTTGCACTGATGCGTATGGCATTCATCATGAACTACCATATGCATAAACTTCAAAAACTCCTGGCCGAAACTTATGAACATGCTGGTTACCGCTGAGCTCCATGAAAGGTTTCTAAAGCCTCAGTGATTGCTATGGAATGAACTTCTTCTAAGACAAAGTCTTTTGGAAAGAAGAAGAAGTCTACGAAAAAGTAGAAGGTGGAAAGAGGGAAAGAAAGAAAAAGTAGAGTTTGAAGAAAGAGCCGCTAGGACAAAGAAAAATTATTTTTCATTGCAACAATGGATGCGCCATTGAAAGTGAAACTGCCCTACATTACCTGGCCATCCGAAGAATTAAGAAGGAGCTGCGTCCTTCTTGTGAGTATGCTCGTATTGAATCTAACTTATGATTTCTTGCTGCATCCAGTTGATGCTTTGACTCTGTTTTAGTGCTCATTTGTGCACTTTCTGCAGGTATAAGGATAACAGGAGGCTGAAGGGATGTGCAGATGATCCTACGTGCGGAAATGGAGCAAGAGTTGTTCCCATGGTCGTAGGAACATACCCTCTTCGATTACCATCTAGATTAGATTTAGTATTAAAAGATCTGATATTATGTACTTTGCTAGCAAGTAGGGAATTTTGATTTCTATTTTTTTGCCTTGCCAGTAGAAGCTATGTAATTAGTTTTTTTATAGGACCAATTGTAACATTTCTTATGAAAGAAATAAAATTGCAATGATATTTCTTATTAACAGTTCTTATCAGTACATGTTGATGTATCTATATGTTTAATTCGAAGCAAAATGTGAATGCCATAAAATCAAAACGACCTAGGGATAGTCCAAATGATAGATATCTGTGGCACCTAAGATTAGGTTATATAGCAGAAGATAGGGTTAACAAATTGAAGAAAATCAGGCTATTAAGTCCATTGACTTCTGAGTCATATCCAATTTGTGAATCCTATCTTCATGGCAAAATGACTAAACTCCCTTTTGTAGGACATGGGGAAAGGGCCATGGATCTTCTTGTCCTAGTACATATGGATGTGTGCGGCCCATTCGATGTGCCGGCTAGAGGCAATTTAGTCTACTTCACAACTTTTATCGATGATTTATCAAGGTATGGGTATGTAGATCTTATGAGACACAAGTCTGAAGCGTTTAAAATGTTCAAAGAATTTAGACATGAAGTAGAAAAGTAAATTAGAAAACCCATTAAGGTTCTTCGATCAGATCGAGGAGGTGAATACCTTAGTCGGGAATTCCTGGACTATCTCAAAGAAAATGGCTTAGTCTCTCAATGGACTCCACCAGGAACACCTCAACTCAATGGGATTTCAGAACGGAGGAACCAGACCCTATTAGATATGGTCCGATCCATGATGAGCTTCACAAACCTCTCTGATTTTCTTTGGGGATATTGTTTGTTAACTGCAATATACTTATTGAATAGGGTTCCTTCTAAAACTGTTCCTACTACACCGCATGAGATATGGCATGGTAAGAAACTAAGTCTGAGTCATCTCAGAATTTGGGGTTGTCTGGCTCATGTCAAAAGATAACAAGCGGACAAATTAGACTTTAGGTCCTTTAGAGATTGATTCATAAGATATCCTAAAGAGTCATTAGGATATTATTTCTATATTCCAAAAAATCATAATGTGATTGTGAGTCGATATGCCATCTTTCTTGAAAAATAGTTTATTCAAGATAGCAGCATTGGAAAGCAGATCAAGCTCGATGAGAAAGTCTCACAAGAGCAACGAGCTAAGGACCAAATGGAACCAAATCAGGTTAAGCCAATCAATATACAACCTCCTCCACCTCGTAGATCGAAAAGGATTTTCCATCCCCCTGAGAGGTACTTAGGTACTATTTCAAAGGATGTAGAGGAAATATTCCTCATAGGTAATGGGGTTCATGGTGATGATCCCAAAATCTATAATGAGGCGATATTAGATATCGACTCCGAGAAATGGTTAGAGGCAATGAAGTTAGAAATTGACTCGATGCACTCAAACCAAGTCTGAACCTTGGTAGATCCACCAGAAGGTATAGTATCTATTGGGTGTAAATAGATCTACAAGAGAAAGATTGGTGCAGATGGAAATGTGGAGACATTCAAAGCTAGATTAGTGACAAAAGGTTATAGTCAATGCGAAGGCATTGGCTATTAGGATATCTTTTCGTCAGTAGCTATGCTAAAATTCATTCACACATTGCTTGCTATTGCAGCCTATTTTAATTATGAAATATGACAAATGGAAGTAAAAATGACGTTGTTAAATGGATATCTTGAGGAAGATATCTATATGGAATAGCCCTTAGGTTTCACATCCAGTGATGATTATGACAAAGTATGCAAGCTGCAAAGGTCCATATATGGACTTAAGCAAGCATCTCGGAGCTGGAGTACTCATTTTAATGATGTGATCAAAATGTTTAGTTTCATCAAAAATGAGGAGCCATGTATCTTCAAAAAGGTTAGTAGGAGCGCTGTTGTCTTCCTCGTATTGTACGTGGATGACATCCTCCTTATCGAAAATGATATTCCCATGTTGACCATAGTTAAAATGTGGTTATCTAAAAAATTCTCCATGAAAGACCTAGGAGAAGCATCCTTTATTCTAAGAATTAAGGTCTATAGAGATAGACCGAATAGGATGCTAGGACTTTTACAGATGATGTACATAGAGGAAGTACTAAAGAGGTTTAGTATGAAAAACTCTAAGAGGGGTTTAGTACCCTTCAGGCATGGTGTTCATCTTTCCAAGAAGATGTGCCCTAGCACACCTGAGGAAATAGAATGCATGAGCAAGATCTCTTATGCTTCAGCAATAGGGAGCCTCATGTGTGCCATGTTATGTACACGACCTGATATAGCCCATGTCGTGAGTGTCACGAGCAGATATCAGTCGAATCTAGGTAAAGAATACTAGACTTCTGTGAAATATATCCTTAAGTGCTTAAGAAGAACTAAGGATATGTTACTGATCTTTGGCAATGGAGAACTCCAAGTCTAGGAGTATATGGACTCGAATTTTATGTCCGATGTAGATGATCGAAAGTCGATATCTAGGAGTCTGTTTGTGTGCAATGGTGGAGCTGTTAGTTGGAAAAGTTTCAAACAGATAGTGATAGTAGATTCCACCATGGAAGCAGAATATATCACTGCGTCAGAAGCTATGAAGGAGGCATTTTGGTATAAGAAGTTTGCCGTAGAGATCAGAGTGATGCCATCAGATGTCATTCCTCTATACTGCGATAATAATGGTGCCACAACCCTTGCTAAGAAGCCGAGGTCTCACCAAAAATCCAAGCACATCGAGTGGCAATACCACCTCATCCGCAATTACCTCGAGAAGTGTTACGTCGGGGTCAAGAGAATCGACTCCGCAGACAATATGGCAGACCCGCTTACAAAGTTATTGGGCCAGCAGAAGATTGAAGCCTACCTTGAGAAGATGGAACTTAGATTTGTAGCTAATTGGCTTTAGGTCAAGTGAGAGTTTGTTAGATATGTGTGCCCTAGAAGCCAGAATTGGCTGACACTTGTATTACACTTCTAAGAGCAAAATTATAATTTTGACTATAAATAATAAAATGGGTTATTTTCTATCATATAAGTATATTTAGTGTCTGTGATACATCCCTTGAGTTAATAGTAATGATAATTCATATTTTCAAGAGTTGAAAATTTAAGACATGAATTTTCATTTATTAACTCATAAAATGCTTCTGACTGTAGGATCATCATGAGGATGGTGATTGATTCAGAAGGTTAGTGTATAATTACTTCTTTGTAGTAGATGAGTCTTAAGTCTATGGTGTAGAGACATTGGAGCGAGAGCATATGTACTTGTTAGAGAATGAGGGCACTGAACGTGACCACCTCGAGTAGTCATAAGAAAGTCTACCTTCTCATCGATGACTGACTCGATGCTGTAGTGGTGTGTCTAGTTCTTTGACCTAAGGTGCATCGACAGTTTACCTTGAGGGTGTTATAGTTTGACTACACCATGACTCGATCTCCTAGCCATTCGGAATCCTGAGGTGTATGTTGGCTATAGCACGTTCATTGTAGGAATTGGAATGCACCAAGATGGAATCTATCTACCTTGGTAGAAGAGGAGCAGCCTTATGATGATCATAAGAATCAAGTCCTTAAGCCCATGGCCATGGCACAGTGTGAAATAATAGAAAGAGTTTCTATTAAGGTTTTCACATCGAACTTGAATCGAATGATTAAATCATATGATAGAAATTAGGGTTTAACGAGTTCAACTTAACCCTAATCTGATCGGAGCTTAAGATAGAAGAACTTAATCACACAAGTAGCTGCACCGAGAGGTTCATTTTTTAATTTTGATGGATTGCCACCATATGCTGCTAGGTATCACTGGTGGATTTTGGGAGCAATTAGAATGATTTAGATGATTGATCATTCTAAGTTGTCTGAATTAGAAGAGTTTTGATCCATCGAAAGGAGTTTCAATGATGTCGATGATGGAGATCATGACATATCCCATTACCATACAAAATTGAACCTAACTGGGTCACACAAATAAGGGTTTGGATCTAGATATCATCAATTGGACTAACCCAGTTCAATTGATTTGAATAAGATTCAATTAGGTTCAAGGAAATCGTGCTAGCACACGATTGAACCTAACATTCTCCTTTTTGTATCATTAAAAGTTGTCTTGACTGAGCCAAATAAGTTTGTGTTCACTTAGGTACCTTTACCTGGTCTGGCTGGAGCTTGTCCAAGTTAGAAAAGGATTGTCTTAATTTATGAGATAAATTTGAGACAACACCTACCATTTTCCATCACTTGCTAATTCTTGTACTTTGACTTGGTCAAACATTGACCTTTGATCCTTGGACATCTGCCCATATATCATGCACTTATTGGAGAGCAGATAGGGGCTTGTCCCCTCTCCAGAAATTGGAAAGAAGGGGGCGCATGCCTAAGATGGCGCGCGCCCATGGATAGGGATGCTGGAGTCCCATACGGATGGAACTCCAGGTTGCTTCTTGATTTCTACTTAGGTGGCCCTTGGGTATCTATGTTGACCAGTCTTAGGCACCATCTAAGAATGAACCTATGGGTCTCTCATCTAATTAGATCATGTGATGTCATTCCATCAATCAGATTTAGATCTGATTGCATGAAGCAACGTGATTGGTCGGGGTGATGCAGCACTGCATGGCGCAATAGAGTCTATAAATAGACCCTATCTGCACCCACTTCTAAGATCTCCTCCTCTTAGCCATGCCCCAAGGCTGACCCTCATCCTTCTCCATGCCCCCATCTAGCCCTCTCTCTCCTCTCCAGGCCCAAGGAAGTTGGGCCTTCAGATTAGTGCGAGTCAGCCAAGAAAAGGCTGATGAAAAAGAAAGAAGGCAGCACTGCTGCAGAGACGATGGGTGATCTTCAGGAGAAGTTTTGAAGATCCTCCAAATTAGATCCAGATCTAATTTTTGGAGAAAAGAAAGAGAAGGAGAAGATCTCCAAATCTAGCCTGAGTGGATACCGGTAGAGGCCAGGCGCTTGCATGGCTAGATCCAGAACCTCAGGGCTTCAACAAGATCATCAACGGGTAATCAGATTACCCAAAATCTAGGTAAAATTAATTCAAAATTAATTTAATTCTATTTTTTTATTTATTAGATCATAAAATCAAATCTAAAAAGTGTTAGATCTGATTAGGATCTAAGAAAAAATTTTTGAAATATGCCTCTCGATCCAATCAGATCTGAACGAACCTGACTCGAGAAATCAGGATTATCCTTCAATCACTTGGTGATTCAGGCTCACCCATGTCTATTAGGTAAATCAGTTTGACTGATTTAGATGCTCCTAATGCCAGCTTAGATTAGATTTTTTTCTAACTTGGTGAAGTTAGTGGAAGGATGAAAATTGGCTCGCTGAATTTTCTTAAATTGGTTAACTAAATCCTCTAAAATTATTAGGTCCTTAAAAATGAAATAGTTATATAGATAACTAAATCATAGCCTCCAATTAAGTTGAGTGATAATGGGTTCATTAGTATAATGATCATTGAAGGCCCAAAGGTTTGGTGATTATTGACTAATGAAATTATCATTCATAAAATGATAATTTGATTAAGTTTTTCTGATGGTGGTTAGGTTGGCGGACCAAAGTTGGATCTGATCATTTATTGGTTAGATAAAACTAGATATGGTCATGTTAATGGTTAGACCTAATCAAACCTTTTTCAGTGGAGGCCAAAGACTACTGATTAGGTCTATGGGGCAAAATCAATGTTACTAGAAGTTGTTTAGATAAATAATTGATTTTGAATCTACCCATAGGTGCGCATGGGTTGACCAACCAAAGTTGGACTCATGTATAGTCTATGTAGATTCTAGTACCCACTAGAAAATTAGAGTAATTCCTCAAATTGAAGGTAGAGGCTATCAATTCTTATAAAATAGTGAAAGAACCTTTAGACTAAAGTCCAAGTCTTTAAGATTAATAATTCATATACTAATTAGTTTTGGTTTTCCTTTTTGTGCAGACATGGCCACTAACCTATCGCTCTGATCATTGTTAAACCATGATGAATTAATGGGACCCAACTATGATAGTTGGTATCATAAGTTTAAAATCATCCTGGAGTATGAGCGGATTCTTTATGTGGTAACGGATCAAGCACCTGAGGAGCCAGCCCCGAATGCTAGAGAAGTGGTTTGAGATACTTATCTGAAGTGGCTCAATGACTGCACCACCATTTAATGTGTAATGCTACCAGCAATGAATGACAAGTTCAGCTGTAGGTTTGAAAATGCCAAGCCACAGGACATGCTTGAAATATTGAATGACTCTTTTGGCATGCCGGACGATGTTGAAAGGCATAAAACAAATTATGCCATTTTCAATGCTCGGATGAGGGATGGGTCCTCAGTCATCGATCATGTATTGTACATGATCGAGATGATTGAGTGCCTTAGCAAGTTGGGCTTTTCCCTGCATGAGTAGCTCGGCAAGGATGCAATCCTTAATTCTTTGCCTAAGTCCTTCCTCCCCTTCCTAACTCATTTTAGAATGACAAAGCCTGTAGTAAACTACCATGGCTTATTGGAATTACTGCAGAACTTTAAGAAGGATCACCAACTCCATAAGAAGATGGTGAATATAGTGGGAGGGTTTTCTTCTGGTTGTCGACCCTTTAAGAAAGGAAAGAAGAACAAGAAGAAGAAAAATAAGGTGTGGCCGCATGCTGGGATGACCCTATAGGATTAGACCAAGAAGTACAAGCCCGACCAGAGCTAGACAGAGTGGTTCTTCTGTAAGAAGTAAGGGCACTGAAAGAGAAACTGTCCTCTGTACATTGCCTCCCTAGATGCGAATAGGCCGAGAAAGAAGCAAGTGGTTGCTGGACAAGATAATTATATGATAATACCTTATAATTTTTTCTTATTTAACTCTACTGTCTAGGTATTAGATACCGAAAGCCCTTATCATATTTGTAATTCTATGCAGGGCTTGCAGGTCAGTAGGAGATTTGATCAAGGCATGAGTTTCCTAAACGTTGGAGATGGAAGATAAGTTTCAATTCTAGCTTTAGAAATTATGAATCTTGTAATCAATTCAAATAAAGTTATTCTTAATGAATGTCATTATTGTCCAACTTTCTTATTGAATGTCATTTCTGTAGGTCTTTTAGCCATGAATGGTTTTGAAATATCAATAAAAGAAAATTTTTGTAATGTCATTTTGAATGGTGTTACAATTTTGATTAGATAATTGAATAACAAAATTTATTTACTTTCTATTCCTATTAACGTGATTCAATCCTCCAGTAAATGTCCTAGAATTAGTGATGTGTCTGATGTCTACCTTTGGCACTATAGGCTAGGTCATATTAACAAGAATAGAATTAATAGGTTAGCTCAAGAAGAAATTCTTGAGGTTAGTGATTGTGAGTCACTTCCGACCTGTGAGTCCTATCTTCTTGGTAAGATGATCAAGTCACCTTTAAATGAAAAAGGTGAACGAGCCATTGAACTCTTGAGTTTAGTACATTCGGATGTATGTGGATCCATGAGCTCAAGTGCCAGAGATAGATATTTCTACTTCATAACCTTCATAGACGATCTATCGAGGTATAGATATGTCTATTTAATGAAGCATAAGTCGGAGTTGTTTGAAATGTTCAAACTATTTCGAAATGAGGTAGAAAAGCAAACTGGAAAGAGTATTAAAACTCTTCAATCTGACTGAGGGGGTGAGTACCTTTTCAATGAGTTTCTAATATATCTTGGGGAGAATGAGATTCTCTCTCAATGGACCCCTCCTAGAACACCACAACATAATGGTGTGTCTGAAAGGAGAAACCAAACTTTGTTGGACATGGTTCGATCCATGATGGGGTTTGTTGGTTTGCTAATCTTCCTATGGGGATATACGCTCGAGTCAGCTTGTTATATTTTAAATAGGGTTTTGAGTAAATCTGTTAATAAAACACCATATGAAATATGGACAGGGCGTAAGCCAATGCTTTCACTCCTTAGGGTTTGGGGGTGTCCGGCCTACGTCAAACATTTGATGACAGACAAGCTTGGACCTAGGTCTGATAAGTGTAGTTTTATAGGTTATCCAAAAAAAACCAAAGGATACTACTTCTACCTTGCTGATGAGCAAAAAGTGTTTGCCAGCCATAAGGCAGTCTTTTTAGAAAAAAAGTTCGTTGGTGAAGGAACTAATGCCTCCAAGGTCGAACTTGATGAAGTACGATAGGTGGAATAATAGATACAAGTTGTTGAACCTGAGTTGGATCTGATTAGATCAGACCCAGAACCCATTATAGAAGCATCCTTAAGAAGATCTGGTAGAGTACCACGTCAACTAGATAAATACTATGATTTTCTGGTCCGGAATAGAGATTCTATCGAACTTGATGAGAACGATTAGGATCCAATCATCTATATGGATGCAATGCAGAGATCCGACTCTGAGAAATGGCTTGAGGCCATGAAATTCGAGATGAAATCCATGAAGGTCAATGATGTATGGACATTGGTTGACCCATCCAAAGGGGTAAAACCCATAGGGTGTAAGTGGGTCTTCAAAAGAAAAAGAGGCACAGATGGAAAGTTGGAGACCTATAAAGCCTATCTGGTTGCCAAGGGATATCGTCAATGTTACGGTATTGACTATGATGAGATGTTCTCTCCTATGATAATGCTCAAATTCATTCGGATAATGCTTGCCATAGATGTCCATCTGGACTATGAAATCTGGCCGATGGATGTTAAAATAGCTTTCCTGAATGGAGAGTTGGATGAAGAGGTGTATATGATAAACCTGAAAGTTTTACGTTCATAGATGAGTCTAAAGTGTGTAAGCTTTAGAGGTCCATTTATGGACTAAAGCAGGCATCTCAGAGCTGGAACATACGATTTGATAGAACAAAAAAAATATATGGCTTCGTTAAGAACGAAGGGGAGTCCTACATATACAAATGGGCTAATGATCCAGCAATAGTATTCCTAGTGTTGTCTGTGAATGACATTCTCTTAATTCGAACTAATGTTCCTGCATTATAAGGAATAAAGATCTGACTGTCATCACAGTTCTCTATGAAAGACTTGAAAGAAGCTTCCTATATCCTAGGGATTAAGATCTATAAAAATAGATCTAAAAGATTGTTTGGATTGTCCCAATCCACGTACATTGACACTGTGCTGAAACGGTTCAGCATGAAAAATTTTAAAAAATGCTATCTATTGATATGCCATAAAATTTTTCTTTTAAAGAGGGATTATCCAACAACACCTCTAGACAGAGAGCGTATGAATAGAATACCATATGCTTTATCAGTGGGTTCTATAATGTACGCCGTGACATGTACGCGACTAGATGTGGTATACTCACTAGGTGTAGTGAGTAGATACCAATCTAATTCAGGAGAAAATCATTGGAAGGTTGTTATAATCATCCTGAAGTATTTAAGAAATACTAAAGACCAGTGGCTTGTATATGAAGGAAAAATCAGATTTTCCCGGGTCAGGTTCGTTCAAATCTAATTGGATTAAGAGGCATATTTTAAAAATTTTCTCTTAGATCCAAATTAGATCTGACATTTTTTAGATCTAATTTTATGATCTAATAAATAAAAAAATTAAATTAAATTAAATCTAAATTAATGTTACCTTGATATTGGATAATCCGATTATCCGTTGATGATCCTGCTGATTGCCTGAGGTTCTGGATCTAGCCATGCAAGCGCCTGGCCTCTATTGATATCCACTTGGGCTGAATCTGGAGATCTTCTCCTTCTCTTCTTTTTATCCAAAAATTAGATCTAGATCTGATTTGGAGGATCTTCAAAACTCCTTCTGAAGATCAGCAATCATCTCTGCAGCAGTGCTGCCTTCTTCCTTTCTCGTCAGCCTTTTCTTACCTGGATTGCACCAAACTGAAGTCCAACTTCCTTGGGCATGGAGAGGAGAGAGAGGGTCAGAAGATGGCATGGAGGAGGAAGAGGGGCAGCCTTGGGGCGTGGCTAGGAGAAAGCTCTCTTAAGGTTGGGTGCAGATAGGGTTTATTTATAGACCCTACTGTGCCATGCAGTGCTGCATCATCTCGGCTAATCGTATTGCTTCGTGCAATTAGATCTAAATCTGATTGGTGGCATGATATCACCTGATCCAATCAGATGAGAGCCCCATAGATTCATCCTTAGATGGTGCCTTAGACTGGTCAAAGTCTATAGGTAAGGGTCACCTTGTTTGAATCCACAAGGCAACCTAGAGTTCCATCCGTATGGGACTCCAGTGTTTATCCACATGGGGTGCACACCATCCTAGGCATGCACCCTCCATCTACCTGCCAAATGGTAGGTGGACTTGGTCAATAAGTCTCTCTTATGGGTGCATGACACATGGGCAGATGTCCAACGGTCAAAGGTCAACGTTTGACCAAAGTCAAAGGATAAAAATTAGTAGGTGATGGAAAATGGCATGTGTTGTCTCAAATTTATCTCATAAATTAAGACAATCCTTTTCTGACCTAGACAAGCTCCAGTCAAACCAGGTAAAGGTACCTGAGTGAGCACAAACATATTTGGCTCAGTTGAGATAACTTTTAATGATAGAAAAAGGAGAATATTAGGCTCAATCATGTTCTCGCACGATTTTCTTGAACCTAATTGAATCTAATTCAAATCAATTGAACTGAGTTAGTCTAATTGATGATATTAAAATCCAAACCCTTATTTGTGTGACCCAGTTAGGTTCATTTCTATATGGTAATGGGATATATCATGATCTCCATCATCGACATCATCGAAACTCCTTTTGATGGATCAGAACTCTTCTGATTCAGACAATTGGAATGATCGATCATTTAAATTATTCTAATTGCTCTCAAAATCCATTAGTGACACCTAGCAGTATATGGTGGCAACCCATTAAAACTAATAAAGAACCTCTCGATGTAGCTACTAGTGTGATTAAGTTCTTCTATCTTGAGCCTCGATTAGATTAGGGTTAAGGTGAACTCATCAAATCCTAATTTCTATCATATGATTTAATCATTTGATTCGAGTCCGATGTGAAAACCTTAATAAAAACTCTTTCTATTATTTCACTCTTTGCCATGGCCATGGGCTTATGGACTTGATTTTCATGATCATCATAGGGTTGCTCCTCATCCACCGAGGTAGATAGATTCCATCTTGGTGCAATCCAATTCCTACAATGAACATGCTATAGCCAACATGCACCTCAGAATTTTGAATGGCTAGGAGATCGAGTCATGGTGTAGTGAAACTATAACACCCTCAAGATGAACTGCTGATGCACCTCAAGTCAAAGAACTAGAGACACCACTGCAGCTTTGAGTCAGTCATCGACGAGAAGGTAGACTTCCTTATGACTACTCGAGGTGCTCACGCTCGATGCACTCATTCTCTAGCGAGTATTTGTACTCTCGCTCTGATGTCTCTACACCATAGACTCAAGACTCATCTAATATAAAGAAGTGATTGTACACTAATCTTTCAAATCAATCACCATTCTCATGATGATCCTACGGTCAGAAGCATTTTATGAGTTAATAATGAAAATTCTTGTCTTAAATTTTCAACTATTGAAAAATAAGAATTATCATTACCATTAACTCAAGGGATGTATCACAGACACTAAATACACATATGTGATAAAAAATAACCCATTTTATTATTTATAGATAAAATTATAATTTTTCTTCTAGAAGTGTATTACAAGTGTCAGCCAATTCTGACTTCTAGGGCACACATATCTAACAAACTCCCACTTGACCTAAAGCCAATTGGCTACAAATCTATGTCCCATCTTCTCAAGATGGGCTTCGATCTTTTGCTGGCCCAACGGCTTTGTAAGTGGGTCCACCGTATTGTCTGCGGAGTCGACTCTTTTGACCTCGATGTAACCCTTCTCAAGGTAATCACGGATGAGGTGGTATCGTCACTCGATGTGCTTGGATTTTTGGTGAAACCTCGGCTCTTTAGCAAGGGCTATGGCACCATTGTTGTCACAGTATAGAGGAATGGCATCACTCCGATCTCTGCAGCAAACTTTTTATAACAGAATGTCTCCTTTACTGCTTCAGATGCAGTGATGTATTCTACTTCCATGGTGGAATCTACTATCACTGTCTGCTTGAAATTTTTCCAACTAACAGCTCCACCATTGCACACAAACAGACTTTCAGATGTCGACTTTCGATCATCTACATCGGATATAAAATCTGAGTCTGTATACCCCTGGACTTAGAGTTCTTCATTACCAAAGACTAATAACATATCCTTAGTTCTTTTCAAATACTTAAGGATACATTTCATAGAAGTTTAGTATTCTTCACCTAAATTCGATTGATATCTGCTCGTGACACTCACAGCATGGGCTATATCAGGTCGTGTACATAATATGGCATACATGAGGCTCACTATTGTTGAAGCATAAGGGATCTTGCTCATGCATTCTATTTCCTCAGGTGTGCTAGGACACATCTTCTTGGAAAGATGAATGCCATGTCTGAAGGATACTAAACCCCTCTTAGAGTTTTCCATGCTAAACCTATTTAGCACTTTCTCTATGTACATCTTTTGTGAAAGTCCTAGCATCCTATTCGGTCTATCTCTATAGACCTTAATTTTTTGAATAAAGGATGCTTCTCCTAGGTCTTTTATGGAGAATTCTTTAGATAACCACATTTTAACTATGGTCAACATGGAAATATCATTCCCAATAAGGAGGATGTCATCCACGTACAATACGAGAAAGATAACAGTGCTCCCACTGACCTTTTTAAAGACACATGGCTCTTCCTCATTTTTGATGAAACCAAACAATTTGATCATATCATTAAAATAAATATACCAGCATCGAGATGCTTGCTTAAGTCCATATATGGACCTTTGCAGCTTGCATACCTTATGATCATCATCACTGGATGTGAAACCTAGCAGTTGTTCCATATAGATATCTTTCTTAAGATATCCATTAAAGAATGCCATTTTCACGTCCATTTGCCATATTTCATAATCAAAATAGGCTACAACAGTAAGCAATGTACAGATGGATTTTAGCATAGCTACTGGCGAAAAAGTATCCTGATAGTCAATGCCTTCGTATTGACTATAACCTTTTGCCACTAATCTAACATTGAATATCTCTACATTTCCATCTGCACCAATCTTTCTCTTGTAGATCCATTTATATCCAATAGGTACTATACCCTCTAGTGGATCTATTAAGGTCTAGACTTGGTTTGAGTACATGGAGTCAGTTTCTGACTTCGTTGCCTCTAACCATTTCTCGAAGTCAATATTCAATATCGCCTCATCATAGGTTTTGGGATCATCACCATGAATCCCATTTCTTACGAGGAACATTTCCTCTACATCCTCTGAAATACTACCTAAGTACTTCTCAAGGGGACGAAAAATCCTTTCCAATCTATGAGGTGGAGGAGGTAGTGAATGGATTGGCTCAACCTGATTTGGTTCCATTTGATCCTTAGCTCATTGCTCTTATGAGACTTTCTCTTCGAGCTTGATCTGCTTTCCAATGCCACCATCTTGAATAAACTATGTTTCAAGAAAAATGGCATGTCGACTCATAATCACATTATGATCTTCTGGAATGTAGAAATAATATCCTAATGATTCTTTAGGATATCCTATAAATTGAGCTCTGAAGGATCTAAAGTCTAACTTGTCTGCTTGTTGTCTTTTGACATGAGCTGGACAACCCTAAATTCTGAGATGACTCAGACCTGATTTCTAATCATGCCATATCTCATACGGTATGGTAGGAACGATTTTAGAGGAAATCTTATCCAGTAAATATATAGCAGTTAACAAATAGTATCTCTAAAGAAAATCAGAAAGGTCTGTGAAGCTCATCATGGATCGGACCATATCCAATAGGGTCCGATTTCTCCATTCTGAAACCCCATTGAGTTGAGATGTTCTAGGTGGAGTCCATTGAGAGACTATGCCACTTTTCTTGAGATAGTCCAAAAATTTTTGACTAAGGTATTCACCTCCTCGATCTAATCAAAGAACCTTAATGGATTTTCCAATTTGCTTTTCTACTTCATGTCTGAATTCTTTGAACTTTTCAAAAGCTTCAGACTTATGTCTCATAAGATACATATACCCATACCTAGATAAATCATCGATAAAGGTTATGAAGTAGACAAAGTTGCCTCTAGCCGGCACATCAAATGGGCCGCATACACATCAAATGGGCCGCATACGTCAGTATGTACTAGGATAAGAAGATCCGTGGTCCTTTCCCCATATCCTACAAAAGAGAGCTTAGTCATTTTGCCATGAAGATATGATTCATAAATTGGATATGACTCGAAAGTCAACGAACTTAATAGCATGATTTTTTTTAATTTGTTAACCCTATCTTCTGCTATATGATCTAATCTTAGGTGCCATAGATACCTATTGTTTGGACTATCCCTAGCACGTTTTGATTTTATGGCATTCATATTTTGCTCGAAATTAAAAACAGATACATCAACATATAACTGATAAAGACCATTAATAAGGAAACCACTTACAATTTTATTTCTTTCATAAAGAATGTTACAATGGTCCTTAAGAAAACTAATTACATAGCCTTTTAATGCAAGACAAGAAATAGAAATCAAATTTCTGCTTGTTGTAGGCACATAATAACAGTCTTTTAATACTAAGTCTAAACCAGATGGTAGTCGAAGAGGATATTTTCTCATGACCACGGCAGCAACTCTTGCTCCATTTTTGATGCGTAGGATCATGTCACCATCCCTCAGCCTCATGCTATCCTCAAGATCCTGCATAGAAGTGCACAAGTGAGCACTAGAACCAGAGTCAAGCATCCAACTGGATGCAGAAGAAATCATAAGGTTAGACTCAATAATGAGCATATCTCCAGAAGGACCTACCTCCTTCTTCTTTAGGGGGCCAGGTAAGTAGGGCAGTTCTACTTCCAATGGCCATCATTATTGCAATGGAAGCACTTTCTTCTGTCAGTGGTCTTCTTCTTTAGCTCTGCCATTTTCTTCTTTCTTCCTTCCACCTTTTACTTTTTCACAGACTTCTTCTTCTTTCCAAAAGACTTTCTCTTAGAAGAAGTCCATTCCATAGCAAGCACTGAGCCTTTAGAACCTTTCATGGAAAGCTCAGCGGTAACCAGCATGTTCATAATTTCAGCCAAGAAATTTTGAAGTTTATGCATATGATAGTTCAAGATGAACTACCTATACCCATCAGTCAAGGATTGTAGAATTATATTATTCTATAGATCCAAGTCCAACCTCACTCCAAGCTTCTCAAGCTCTTTAAAGTCCTTGATCATCATCAGACAATGATCTTGGACTAACTATCCATCACGCATCTTAGCCTTGAATAGTCATTTAGTGACTTAATACTTGGCTGCACGACTTTGTTCACCAAACATCTTCTGTAGGTGAGCCAACATTTGACGAGCAGTCCTGATATCTTCATGTTGGTGCTGAAGTTCATTAGACGTCGAGCACAACATGTAGTATCTGGCCTTGTTATCTTCATTCGTCCATTTTTTTAGAGACGCTCTCTACTTAGCGGATGGATGAGTTGGTAAGATGGGAGGATCCAGGTCTAATACGTGAGTTAACTTCTCGAAACCCAAAATGATTTTGAAGTTTCAGAGCCAATTCTTGTAATTTGGTTCGATCAGTCTATGGGTGTCCAGAATTCGTGCTAATGGGTTGGATGCAGACATTTTTCTATAGAGAGTCAAAGTTTTTAGTTAGATATTATAATTAAGACTTAACCAATTTATTTAGAGATTTTATTTTTAAATAAATTAGCTTCTACTATTTTCTTGGATCCCTACACTCCCTTTGTAGAGATGTGAAAATCTCCACGATTACTGATTTCTAGTGGATGGTGCAGTCCCACTAACTTACTCATCACCTCATCTAACAGTTATTGATGATAGATTAGCTAATGAGTGAACAACTCTTGTTCAATGATTCTCTAATCATGGTGCATCCTAACTTAGTCTCTAATTCATGAATCTTACCATGTCCGAAATATTGATCCACTCCTTAGTTAAGTCAGACCCACCATTTGCATAGATTGGATTCGTAATTGGATCTCTCACCGTATCTAAAATATTGAGCCCAATCCATCCTCCAGCCTATAGCATCCAATGCCTAATAGACATGGTTGCATCTTTTCGATGCAATTGAACCACTATAACCAGTCGAGAACAATCAACCTCAAAAAGGGTCCGCACATCTATAATAGTGGAAGACCTTGACTTAATCTTTTCTTAGGGAGATTAGATTTAGGTCTCATTAAACTAGACTTGACATAGTTATAACTATTATGACTAACCTAGTGTCCTGGGTTAGCTCGGATTATTGACAACCTTAGATCAGAACTGAGTCAGCAAACATAGTCAGGTAAGTGAGATCGGTGGAAGGGATATACCATTAACTCGATAAGAACGTATTTGAGTCGAGTAGTTTCTAATTAAAAATCAGTCGGTCGTATCTGCCAAATTTATCTTAGACACCAAATTATTGAGCCAGAATCAATCGGATTAGCCTACAATCCAGACTCTAACCACTGAGTCTAATTAGGTCTTAGCTTGATTGATCACTCATGTGACTCGATCTTGACCCAGACTTAATTCTATTAGGCTGGTCAATTTAAGCACTATTGATCCTATCTAACCAACTCTTGATTCGATTTGATCAATCGCTTAGACCTAATTAAGCTACCTAAGTCCAAACCCAATATTATGAATATGTCTTAGATCTAAAATTTTTAATTTTAGACCTAATTAATATTTTATAATCTTAATTTTTAATTAAGTTTAGGGTTCATAAATAAAATATGTAAATAAGATCCTAGGATTTCAGGATCTAGAATTTTGCAGAAAATAAGTTTTCAATTTTTTATTAAGGATGAATGCGCAGCACCCCTACACATCATAAGAATACCCCATCGAATGAGAGGAGAGGATCTTTAAACCCTACTTTATTCTTATGACCGGACGGCCAAGGGGAACACCATAATCAGAAATACAACTAATCTACAAAACTAATTAGATCTATGCATATATCTCATATAAAAATTGATCTAACTAAAACATGTTTTTGCATACATCATATCATGCATATTTTTAGATCTAAATTATCTCATAATTATCTAAAAAATTAAATTTAAATTTGATCACATCAAATAAAATTTAATCTAGACCTTTTGTAGAACTATTTTACAACTAGTCTAAACATACAACTATCATATCTCATATTAACAAATTAAACTTAATTTATTTTCTATTTTCAGATCTGATTATAATATTTATAAGATAAAAAAAAGTAAATAAATAGATTTTAAAATCATAATTAATCAAATAAAAATTATGATTGTACTAGACTACACATAGAACAATTCTATTCCTAGTCTAGTTATGTATCTCATACATTTTAGATCTAGATTAATTAATTTTATTTTTTTAATTTTTTAATTTTAGATCTAATCACATCTCATGTGATATCTCAAATTACTAATTTATTAGATTAAATCAGATCTAAATAAATTTTATGCAACCTTTGCTCTGATACCAGTTGAAGGGAAAATCAGATTTTTTTGGGTTAGGTTCGTTCAAATCTGATTGGATCGAGAGGCATATTTCAAAAAAAATTTTTAGATCCAAATCAGATCTAACATTTTTTAGATCTAATTTTATGATCTAATAAATAAAAAATTAAATTAAATTAAATCTAAATTAATGTTACCTTGATATTGGATAATCCGATTACCCATTGATGATCCTGCTGATTGCCTGAGGTTCTAGATCTAGCCACGCAAGTGCTTGGCCTCTATCAATATCCACTTAGGCTAGATTTGAAGATATTCTCTTTCTCTTTTTTTTCTTCAAAAATTAGATCTGGATCTGATTTGGAGGATCTTCAAAACTCCTTCTGAAGATTAGCAGTCATCTCTGCAGCAGTGCTGCCTTCTTCCTTTCTCGTCAGCCTTTTCATGCCTGGATGGCACCAAACTGAAGCCCAACTTCCTTAGGTGTGGAGAGGAGAGAGAGGGTCAGAAGATGGCATAGAGAAGGGAGAGGGGCAGCCTTGGGGCATGGCTAGGAGAAAGGTCTCTTAAGGTTGGGCGCAGATAGGATTTATTTATAGACCATGTTGTGCCATGCAGTGATGCATCATCTCGGCCAATTGCTTTGCTTCATACAATTAAATTTAAATCTGATTGATGGGATGATATCACCTGATTCAATCAGATGAGAGCCCCATAGATTCATCCTTAGATGGTGCCTTAGACTGGTCAAAGTCTATATGTAAGGGTCACCTAGTTTGAATCCAAGAAGCAACCTGGAGTCCCATCCGTATGGGACTCCAGTGTTTATCCACATGGGGCACATGCCATCCTAGGCATGCACCCTCCATCTGCCTACCAAATGGTAGGTGGACTTTATCAATAAGTCTCTCCAATGGGTGCATGACATATACGCAAATGTCCAAGGGTCAAAGATCAACATTTGACCAAAGTCAAAGGATAAGAATTAGCAAGTGATGGAAAATGGCAGGTGTTGTCTCAAATTTATCTCATAAATTAAGACAACCCTTTTCTGATCTAGACAAGCTTCAGTCAGACTAGGTAAAGGTACCTGAGTGAGCACAAATATATTTGGCTCAGTTGAGATAACTTTTAATGATAGAAAAAGAAGAATGTTAGGCTCAATCGTGTGCTAGCACGATTTTCTTGAACCTAATTGAATCTAATTCAAATCAATTGAACTGGGTTAGTCCAATTGATGATATCTAGATCCAAACCCTTATTTGTATGACCTAGTTAGATTCAGTTTTGTATGGTAATGGGATATATCATGATCTCCATTATCGACATCATCGAAACTCCTTTCGATGGATCAGAACTCTTCTGATTTAGACAACTGGAATGATCGATCATCTAAATCATTCTAATTACTCCCAAAATCCATCAGTGACACCTAGCAGTATATGGTGGCAACCCACCAAAACTAAAAAAGAACCTCTCGATGCAGCTACTTGTGTGATTAAGTTCTTCTATCTTAAGCTTCGATCAGATTAGGGTTAAGATGAACTCATCAAACCCTAATTTCTATCATATGATTTAATCATTTGATTCAAGTCCGATGTGAAAACCTTAATAGAAACTCTTTCTATTATTTCACTCTTTGCCATGGCCATGGGCTTATGGACTTGATTCTTATGATCATCATAGGGCTGCTCCTCATCCACCGAGGTAGATAGATTCCATCTTGGTGCAATCCAATTCCTACAATGAACATGCTATAGCCAACATACACCTCAAGGTTCCGAATGGCTAGGAGACTGAGTCATGGTGTAGTGAAACTATAACACCCTCAAGGTTAACTACTGATGCACCTCAGATCAAAGAATCAGACACACCACTGCAGCTTCGAGTCAATCATCGAAGAGAAGGTAGACTTCCTTATGACTACATGAGGTGGTCAACTC
The DNA here is from genome assembly GCA_006176705.1 of Cocos nucifera. Taxonomy (NCBI): domain Eukaryota; kingdom Viridiplantae; phylum Streptophyta; class Magnoliopsida; order Arecales; family Arecaceae; genus Cocos; species Cocos nucifera. The sequence goes on from QRFJ01001062.1 coordinate 161,776, forward strand.
GGTGCCCTCGTTTTCTAACGAGTATCTGTACTCTCGCTCCGGTGTCTCTACACCGTAGACTTAAGACTCATCTACTATAAAGAAGCAATTGTACACTAACCTTTTGGATCAATCACCATCCTCATGATGATCCTACGGTCAGGAGCATTTTATGAGTTAATAATGAAAATTCTTGTCTTAAATTTTCAACTCTTGAAAATAAGAATTATCATTACCATTAACTCAAGGAATGTATCACAGACACTAAATATACATATGTGATAGAAAATAATCTATTTTATTATTTATAATCAAAATTATAATTTTACCCCTAGAAGTGTATTACTAGTGTCAGCCAATTCTGGCTTCTAGGGCACACATATCTAACAGTATATGGTGAATTTGACTTAAAACTTATGGGGTTCCCAAACTCCAATTTCTAGTCCAATCATGATGATAGCAAGAGTATGTCGGGATACATATTTACCCTTAATGATGGGGCCATCTATTGGAAGAGTTCCAAGCAGCACTTTGTGGTCGATTTAGTTTATGAGATGGAGTATGTTGCTGTATCAGATGCTGCCAAAGAAGCAGTATAGCTAAAAAAATTCATCACTGAGCTCGATGTAGCACCCTCCCTTGATGGTCCAATTCTGCTCTATTGCGATAGCTCTGGAGCCATTGCTCAAGCGAAGGAACCAAAGGCATACCAACGGACGAAGCATATTCTACACTGCTACCATCTTATCTGAGAGATTATGGATCGAGGTGATGTCGACCATCAAAAGATCGATGGAAAGGAGAACCTGACCGACCCATTCACTAAAGCTGTTACGGTGGAGTTCGACGACTTTATGTCAAAGATAGTTATTAGATACTGCACCGATTGGCTTTAGTCCAAGTGGGAGATTATTAGAAATGTGTCCCAAAGTCAATCATCAGTCTGTTGATGGTTGGACCATATATTTGTAATTGTATATGAATTATAAATTAATAAAAATTATTTTGATATTTTTTGTCATAAATTTTGTTGTCTTTTAATGAACTCCTGTGTTGTGATGAAGTCCTTAGAACTATCTAGATTCGACAAAGGAGGATTTATCATTTAGTCCTTAAATAGTTCATAATCAAATGATACGTTGTTACTTAAGATGACAACATTTATCAAGTATAGATCACTGTATACCATATAGGTTGATTGTCCTCATAATAAAGGAGTGTTGAGACACTGATATGGCATGCAAGTGAGATGTATGGGTACATCTGCATGAAACGTGACCAACTCCAAGGCTTTTCTCCTATCAAGATTAGCTTCGATAGAATATGGATATAAATGTACCTTCGACCTGAGATCACCTTGGTAACTTCCAAACAACTCACTGTATTTTGGTACCAGACTATCTAAATTTTTAATTCAATGATCGAAGGTTTTTGGACATAGTAAAGTACTTATGGAGTCAATGCGTGTATCAAGATAGGATTGACTACTCCTGATTTCATGAGCTATGTTCAATTGTATTTCAATTTAGCAAAACCTTGGCCAGGGTAGTCTTAGTGAGGAGTTATAGGACTAATTGCTTTGAGACACAATATGGATGTATTTTCTAGGGTTGATAGTCTAACCCTGAGTCATATATTATACAGAGGTCATAGGGATGAATTATACGGTAACCATATTCACATAGGTTCTGAATATTACGATTGTGATTATTCGATCTATCCGGACATCGGGTACCATTGCTAGATGGTCACTTTGATTAGTATAAAAATTAATTTTTATGCTACCGACTTAGGTTCGGACCTACGTGGTCATACATATTTGGAGTTTCTACCTGATCTGATAGCCGATCAAGAGTTCCATTGGTCTGAGACTCTATGGTCAAGAGTCCCACTGGACTGAGACTCTGTGACCAAGAGTTCTACTACACTGGGACTCTGAGTCTGACTTGTCTGGGACTCTCCGATCAAGAGGCCCATTGATTTGGGACTCTATGGTTAAGAGTCCCACTGGACTAAGACTCTATGACCAAGAGTCTTACTGGACTGAGACTCTGAGTCCTACTTGTCTGAGACCCTTTGATCACTAGTCATGATAATCTAGGACACTTTGGTCAAGAGTCCCACTAGACTGAAACTCTATGATCAAGAGTCCTACTAGACTGGAACTCTGAGTCTTACTCATCTAAGACTCTCTGATCAAAAGTTTTACTAGTCTAGGATTCTATGATCGTGAGTTTGATTCGTTTGGGATACTGGGTTCAAGAGTTCCACTGATTTAGGACTCTTCAAGAGTTTCATGTTGATAGGACTCTACTGCCCAGTAACCCATTCGATTTGAACTTAAATATTTTTGGAGGATTAATTAGCAATTTAATTACTGATTAGCTTAATTTGATTGAGTGATGAGGATTCGATCAAGTTCGATTGAATTTGATTCAATTAGATTTGATCCGATCAGGTCATGAGATGACCTAATCGCTATGGGAGTTTTGATCCTGATTTGATCAGGATGTAGATCTAATTAATTTTTAATTTAATTAAAATTATATTAGATTAGGCTAAGTCTAATTTGGTTGGTTTTAACCTAATTTAGTTGGGTTTAGATTAATTGGTTTGGTTGAAATCAATTAGGACCAAGTCAAATGAAGTTTGAATTCAAATTCTTCCATGCGCCCACCATTTTTGACTTTTCCACTCTGCTTCCCATGCCCTCCCTTTTATTTGTTAAATATTTTTGAGAAATAAAAATATGCATGTAGAAGGAGAGTCCTTTTGCGTGTTAAACACAAGGGAGGGGGCGTTGGATAAAGATAAGAGGCTCATTTGATTTTTGAAATCAAGTGAGTGGTTAAAACCTCTACCTCCATCATGGTCAATAAATTTTGAGGATTTTTTTGCATGTAGGAGAAGGGGTTAGCATTTCATGGAAAAAATTTTAGAGTGTTTGAGCATTAGTTTTGGGCAAAAAAAATTTTGGAGTGAAGGTGAATAGGATCCTACAGCACTTTACTTTTCCCTCATCCTTCTCTTCTCTTATGATTTTCACCTCTAAGGATATCCTATTTTTAGATATGATCTAAATAAGGATTATAGATTTGAAAGTTATCTTTCCATAAAAATTTATGTCATAGAAAAACTCCACACAGAGAGGGCATGATAGGAATTTTAGTGTCTCAGGATTTTTGGGCCGAGTAAAATCCTAGATTTGGGAATCTGGGTTCGAGTGGAGAGATCCAGTGCTGTGAACATCGGATCGCCATCAAATTTAAAACACATCTTCATCATCCTTCAATATTTCTATTCTAATTTTTTAGAATATCTAAAAAATTAGAAAGTATATGATCCATCGGATCAATCATGATCAGCCATCGAAGGTCCCGGCTAGGAGCTAGCACTCTAGTGGGGCTGATCGAGACCAGGAGCTCTGTATGGACCAACCATAGAGGTCGAACATATGTGCAGCTATAATGTAATATCAAAGCATTATCTGATAGACTCAGATTATGGTGATCGACTATCCATAAAAAGGTATTATATTTTTAACATGTAGATATAGTAAATAGTTTATTACGTAGTTTTATTTTTAGATCTATTGATGTATGCATGCATATTATATTTAGATCCTAATATGTAGGGTTAAATAATCTGATATGATCAGTAGATAATTAATTAGATTAATTATTTTTCACTACATCATTGCTATTTTTGAAATATTTTTTGAAAGTAGCATGGCAAATCCTGCACTATTTTCTATAGTTAGGATGAGGCTTTTCTTATATTCTTAACATGGCTTATGGGGGTGCGTTAAGATTATCGGTAGAGCCTCTCCCTCCATTCCATCTTATATCATGAGGTCATCGATTTTGCTCATGTTAGGATGAGGTTCTCCTTCTATTCCTAATGCGGCTTATGGGGGCGCATTTGGGTCATTGACAGTGCCTCTCTCCCCATTCCATCTTAAATGGACGAGGTCTTTAACTTTGCTCACGTTAGGATGAGGTTCTCCTCCTATTTCTAACATGGCTTGTGGGGGCACATTTGGGCCATTGACGGAGCCTGTCCCCCCATCCGATGTTAAATGGACGAGGTCTTCGATTCTGCTCATGTTAGGATGAGGTTCTTCTTCTATTCGTAACAGGCTATAGGGGCATATTAGGGCCATTGTCGGAGCCTCTCCCCTTCTCTCATCTAAAATGAATGAGATCTTTGACTTGGTTCACATTAGGATGAGGTTCTCCTCTTGTTCCTAATGAGTTGTAGGGACACATTAGGGCCATTGTCAGGGCCTCTCCCCTCATCTCATCTAAAATGAATGAGATCTTCGACTTTGGCTCATGTTAGGATGAGGTTCTCCTTCTATTCCTAATGGACTGTAGGGGCACATTAGGATCGTTATCAGGGCCTCTCTCCTCATCTTATCTAAAATGAATGAGGCCTTCAACTTTGCTCACATTAGGATAAGGTTCTCTTCCTATTCGTAATAGGCTGTAGGAGCACATTAGGACCATTATCAGGGTCTCTCCCCTCATCTCATCTAAAATGAACGAGACCTTTGACTTTGCTGACGTTAGGATAAGATTCTCCTACTGTTCCTAATGGGTTGTTGGGACACATTATAGCCGTTGTCAGGGCCTCTCCCCTCATCTCATCTAAAATGAATGAGGCCTTCAACTTTGCTCATATTAGGATGAGGTTCTCCTCCTATTCCTAACGTGATGGTATTTATCGTGAGATTAAGTTTGGGGAGTAGTCTCCTTTTATTACTGGTATACAATAAATATTAGGGTGTTGAAGTATGAGAATTTCATTGTAATTAAATCATCGATAATACATTCGCAGATTTTTTGAATTTCATGGTCGAGGTAGGTCTACCCCCCTGAGTTCCTTCAAGTAGTACGTCCTGGGTCGGACGATTTTCATAACCTCGTAGGGTTCTTCCCAATTTGAGGTAAGCTTTCCCTGGCTCTGAGGTTGAGAGATGGTGGCTCATTGAAGCACTAAGTCCCCCACTCTGAATATTTTACCTATGACTCTAGAGTTATAGTATCGGGCCATCCTTCACCTGTAGGCCACCATCCCAACTTGGGCTTCCTCTCTTTTTTCTTCTAGTAGGTTGAGGTTGGCTTTGAGGTCCTGCAGGTTATGCTAATCATTGAAAGCCACTACCCACATCGATGGAAGCTTAAGCTCAATCAGGATGACTGCCTTTGTTCCAAAAGCTAAGGTGAATGGTGTTTCTCTAGTCGACAGTCTTTGGATAATGCGGTATGCCTAAAGAACATGATAAAGTTCGTCGGCCTAGGCCCCACTTACTCTTTCGAGTCTTCTCTTGATGTCTTACAATAGGGTCTGGTTGGTCACTTCAGCTTCTCCATTTTTCTGTGGGTGAGCTTCTGACATAAAGTGGTGGAAGATATTCAGACCTTCGTAGAACTCGACGAACCTCACCTCAGTGAATTATCGGCCATTATCTATTATGATAGTTTGGGGTAGTCTAAATCTACAAACGATCGACTTTCAGACGAAGTCTTATACCTTGGCTTTGATAATCTTTGCTAGTGGTTCGGCCTCGATCCATTTAGTAAAATAATTGATGATGATTAGGAGAAACTTTCGTTGCCCAGATGCCATTAGAAAGGATCCAAGAATATCCATTTCTCACTATGCAAATGGCCAAGAAGAACTCAATGGGGCAAGCTCGATAGTTGATTGCCTTTGGACATTTACGTTTCTTTGGCAGCGGTCACATCTCCAAATGTAATCAACACAATCACCATGCATAGTCGGCCAGTAATACTCTTGTCAGAGCAGCTTATGAGATAGAGATTTGGCACCCAGATGGCTCCCATAAATTTTCTCGTGCACTTTTCATTGTGCAAAATCGGTCTTAGAGGGTCGGAGGCACCTCAATAATGGCAGAAAATACGACCATTTATATAACTTATTCTCATAAAGAACATACTGGGAGACTTGATTTCTTAACTTTCGAGCCTCTTTTGGGTCACAAGGAAGAACCCCATCCTTAAGATAAGCGATCGGCGGGTCAATCCAGTAGGGCTCCTAGCTGACCTGCATGATGGGCTGCGATTCCTCTGTGCATGGGCATTTTAGTATCTCATAATAAACTTCTTTCGAAAGCTTGTTAGGAGCTAGGGTGGCTAGCTTGAAAAGAAGGTCGGCCCTAGCATTTTCCGCCCTTGCGATTTATCGAATGCTGAAGCTGCCGAAGGCTAGGGTCAAGCTCTTCACCTTCTCAAGATATTTTACCATGCTTTTTTTTTATCTTCATAACTGCCGTTGACCTGCCTCACGACTAGTTGGAAGTCACTGCAAACCTGAAGTCGATCAACTCTTGATTCTTTGGCTATCCTGAGCTCAGCTATTAGGGCCTCATATTCTATCCCATTGTTTATCGTCGGAATTCAAAATGCAATGCGTACTCCATGATGATCCCTTTTGGATTGATCAGGATCAGCCCAACACCTACTCTAAATGTGTTGCAGGAGCCATCGACGTGCAGGGCTCAGAAATCTTCAGAAAGTTCTGTTCTTTCTTTAGAGGAGCTTGGGTGCAACCATGAAATGTTGGTTTCATTTTGAAGCTCGACATCGTCTGGGAAGGTACATTCAACTATGAAGTCGGTCAGTGCTTGAGCCTTGATTGCTGGCCGAGGTCGATAGTTGATGTTGAACTCTATTAATTCAATGAGCCATTTTACAATTCTTTCAGAAGCATCCATTTGATGAAGGATCGCTCTGATCAACTGGTCAGTGAGGAGCATTATAGCATGTCCCTGGAAGTAAGATTGAAGTCTTCTTGCTATAATTAGAAGAGCATAAATTAATTTCTCCAACTTTGTATACTTGGTCTCGGCATCCTTTAGGATTCGGCTTATGTAGTAGACTGGTCGCTACATTTTCATCTCTTTTTTGATCAGGACTGCCGCTAGCATCACAGGAAAGACTGTGAGGTAGAGAAATAGTTCCTCTCTAAATTTGGGTTTGGCTAGTAGGGGGCCGAGCCAAGGTAGTTCTTGAGCTCGTCGAACATCTTTTGGCATTCCTGAGTCCAGTGAAAATATTTTGATTTTCTAAGGATTTGGAAGAAGGGCATGTAGCATTTGACCAACCTCAAGACAAAATGATTCAAAGATGCCACCTTCCCAGTCAGGCACTAAACTTTCTTGATGAACTTCGCAGCAGTCATCTCCTGGATAGCTTGAATTTTCTCTGGGTTGGCCTCAATTCCTCATCTCGAGATCTTGAATTCCAAAAATTTTCCCGAGGCTACCCTAAAGGCACACTTGATTGGATTTAGCTTCATCTTGTATTTCTTGAGCTCATTGAAAGCCTCTTCAAGATCGGCAACATGATTGATAGACATTCAGCTTTTGACCAGCATATCGTCGATGTAAACCTCCATATTGCGGTTGATTTGCTTCTTGAAGATTTTATTGACCAAGCACTGATAAGTCATGCCTGCATTCTTAAGCCTGAAGGGCATGATTCTATAATAGTAAAGACCACAGTTAGTAATAAAAGTAGTCTTCTCCTCATCCTCCGATGCCATCCAAATTTGGTTGTAGCCAGAGAAGGCATCCATGAAGGTGAAGAGCTTGTATCCTAAATCGCATCCACCAGTTGATCGATCTTAGGCAAAGTGTAGCTATCGTTTGGGAAGGTCTTGTTTGGCTTCTTAAAGTCGATGCACATCCTTCACGTGCCGTTGGCCTTCTTGACCAGGACCACATTAGAGACCCAAGTTGGATAGCTGTCTTCTCGAATAAATCCAACATTAAAAAGCTTGTCGACTTCTTCTGCTATTGTCTTCTATCTTTCTGGTGCATGGCTCCAAACTCTTTCTTTCACTGGTCGATGCTTGGGATCAATGGCTAGCTAATGTTACATAACCTCGATATCAATCTCGGGCATATCCATCAAAATTTAGGCGAAGACATCAGCATTCCTCCATAAAAAGATGATGAGCTGCTCCCAAACTTCATCTTCCAGATTGGAGCTAATTTGCAGTGTATGATCCGTATTTCCATCATTCAGAGAAATGGTCATAGGATCTTCTATGGGCTTACCCCATTCATCGGCAAGGTCATCGCAGACATCAAGCCCATCAACTAGATAGGGGTCAAGTCGAATGCCATTTTGTAAGATGATGGAGTAGCAATGCCGGACTAATGCTTGATCACCTCTGATTTCACCTATTCCATTATTTGTTGGGAATTTTATTTTCAGGTAATAGGTCGAAACCACAGCTCATAGTGCATTCAATCTAGGTCGACCGAGGATTGCATTATAAGCGGAGGGGCCTTTTAACACCAAAAAGTCAACCCAGACCTTGACCTGCTTTGGATACTATCCTGCAGTCACGGCTAGAGTTATCATTCCCTCCACTAGCACAGCATCGCTAGTGAAGCCGACCAATAGAGAGCTCATGGGTCCTAGGTGATTATCGAATATGGACATTTTAAATAAAGCATCATAGTACAGAATGTTAGCAAAACTTTCATTATCTACCAAAACACGGTGTACATCATAACCAGTAATGTTCAAAGAGATTACAACCATGTCGTTGTGCGGGAATTGGACTCCTTGAGCATCCTTGTCGATGAAAGTGATGGGCTCTTCAGTCCTCCACCTCTTTCCAAGCTCGGCTGACTTGCTAGCCTCTCCTCATTGAAGTCTCCTTGAGATGGTATTAATAATGCTAATCGGAGGTCGATCATCTCGCTGCTCCTCGCCCCTCGATGGTTCTGGCGGTGGGGGTGCTCTCGATCGATCCTCTCATCCTTCCAACCGACGTCGTAGGAACCGACCAAGCCTACCATGCCTGATGATCTCCTTGATCTCGTCTTGGAGATGGATGCACTCTTCTGTATCATGACCATGATCATGATGGTAGAGGCAGAACTTTCTAGGATTGCGCTTATCAGAAGAGTGCGCATCCTTTCTGATCTCGGTAGTTGCTTCATGATCTTCATCAGTACTTGAGTTTTTGGAGCATTAAGAGGAGCGTAGTTATGGAATTTTTTGAAGGGAGAGCTCCATCGCGCCTTTTTATCCGAGCTTCTTCGCCTCTGGGCTCGGGTAGGAGTTCGGACCCACTTATGCTCTGAAGGAGTTTGGGAGTATGGCCGAGCTCTATTTGATTTCTCTCCAGCCGTGGGCACATTTGGTTCACCTACCTACCACTCCTGGGTGGCTTCATTATTCCTAGCCTTAAAGGCCTCTTCAACTCGGGCATAACCTTCAGTCCGAGCCAGCATATCGATAAAATCTTTGTGGTACTTCTTCTTCTGGGAGAACAGCAAATCATTCCTCTGAAGGCCATCCTTGAGTGTGGCCATTGCAACAAACTGATCTAGGTTTTGAACCTCCAATGCAATAGCATTAAATTGGATGATATAAGTTCGGATAGATTCTCCCTCCTTCTACTTGATAATCATCAAGAAATTCGAACCTCGACGGGGACGTCGGCTGCTAATGAAATGAGCCATAAACTGATGGCTCATTTGATCGAGGAAAAAGATGGTACCTAGCTTAAGGGTCGAGTACCAATTTTTGATGGCTACCTTGAGGGTGGATAGCAAAGCCCAGCACAAAATGGCATCTGGCATGTCGTGGAGCAATATCATTATTCGAAAGGCCTCCAGATGGTCGATTGAATCAGTGGTCCCATCATAACTCTCAAACTGAGGTAGCTTGAAGTTTGGCGGGATTGGTTCCTATATAATCTTCTAAGAAAAAGGAGGGTTAGTGCAAATATCGTTACCATGGGAGGAGGGAGCATGATGGAGTTCTTCGATTTGTCGGCTCATTTTCTGAAGCTTTTGATCCAGGAGATCTTTACGATCATTGATCTCTAGGATTTTTTGGTGGAACTGGGGCAAAGCTCCCCCGGGGTCGAGTCATGGTCCGAGCAAGGGCTCTCCACCCTCTGCTTTTCTTTTTTGGGGGTCACCAGTCGACTGACTCAAGTCGGCTGCCCCCAGACCGAGTTCTCTGGCTCCTAAGAAATCTACTCCAATCAAGATGGTGTCAGAGATGGCTACTGCTACCACATGGCCTGCACTGCTTTAGTGAGGTCGTGGACCTGTTGGAGCAGCAGGTCGATCTACACCATGCCCACCATCGTAGGTGGTGGGGCTTGAGATGCAGGAGATGAAATAGGGATGGAAAGATCTGGATGAGATTTGGCCGTGGAGGTGGTTGACCATCGGGTTGAAGCCTTTTGGGGGGCATTCTCGAGAGGTCGAGAGAAAAAGTAGGACTTTGACTGGGATGAAGAGGAATCTCTGCCACATATTTCTTCAAGAATAAGGAAATCTCAATAACTTGAGGAAGTTCCTTTCTCTAGCGCCAATTCTGTTGGTGCAAAATTTAGCCATTGTCGGAGTCGAAGTTGGATTTGGAGAGGATGAGGTCACCACCAGAACCTGCAAAATAAGTCTCATCCCGAGTCTGGGATGGTGGCTCTGGCAAGATCCTTCGATGATCAAGTCAGCTCTTTCGACTAATAGAAATGGAATACATAGAGAGATTCTAGCAAAAATTTTAGGGAGAGAAAAAGAGCCTTGAGAAAACGTATATGAAGGGTCCCTTTTATAGACGAAGCCTATAATAAACTGATAGTGATAGTTGTAACTATCAGATAGTGGGCCGCTTGGGGCCACGTGGAGTTTATTACGAAGGATAGTGTTTGTTGTCGTGAGGTGCTAGTTCGTTTGAGATTTGATAGTCAAAGTTCGGAGGGATAGGTGTCGGTGGATGATGATCTTTGAGCTATATCAATTCTAGAGAAGTTTGGGCTCCTTTGAGGCAGTCCGGGTATGGGTCAATTCATGCTGTGTATGGGATCGGACTCATGCGGAGACCTTCCTGGATGACTATGGGGAGTTTGGTCACTGGAGGAGTTCGAAAGCGGTTCGGCCGCTGGAGGAGTCCAAAAGGAGTTCGGCTACTGAAGGAGTCCGAAAGGGGTTCGATCGCTGGAGGAGTCTAAAAGAAGTTCGACTGTTGGAGGGGTCCGAAGGGAGTTCAACCACTGGAGGGGTCCGAAAGAAGTTCGGCTACTGGAGGAGTCCCGAAAAAATTTGACTGCTGGAGGGGTTCAGAAGGAGTTTGACTGCTAGAGGAGTTCAGAAGGAATTCGACTATTGGAGGGGTCCGTAGGGAGTTCGGCTGTTGGAGGGGTCCGAAAGAAATTCGACCACTGAAGGGGTCTGGAGGGAGTTCGACCACTGGAGGAGTTCGAAAAGAGTTCGACCGTTGGAGGGGTATGGAAGGAGTTCAGCCACTGGAGAAGTTCCAAGAGAAAGAATTTTCGATTGAAGCTCTTCTGTGATTATCAATTACATTAGGCTAAGCATTAGACTGGACTTCGATGGGAGTGGGGTTTATCCCCAACATCTAATTTTTTTGCTTTCTATTTTTTCTGAGAGGGTTAGCACCTATTGGGCTTGAGTCGACTCGAAGTCGTGCTAGACATCTCCAATATGCTAGGGTCGACTCCAATTCTCTTGAAACTTGAAATAACTCATTTTAAGCCTTGTTTTATTGAAGGGGTCGGCTTCTTTTGCTTTGGGGTCGACTCTACTTAGTCTAAACTTGAATTTTTCTTCTATGAAGATCTTGACTTAGTGAGTTTTTTGGAGATCTTTTCCAAAAATTATTTTTTTAATTTTAACACATAAAAAGATCGACATTCAGACTATTAGTGATGACTAAATATCATCGCTAATAGCCCTTCCACCATCGTTAATTTCATCGTAAAAGCTAATCTAAAAATTCCTTATCGTTAAATATAATTATTAGTGATGGCAAAACTTGCTGTCACTAATAAGACTATTAGGAATGACTTTAGCAACTAAATAATTTCATCACTAATTATTAATTAACTTTTTAAAAAGCTTTAAAAAATATTAGTGATGGTATTTCATGGCTAATGCTAATGCTAATAATTATTAATGATAAAAAATACTATCGATAATGCCATCTCTAATTTATTTAATTTTTAAATAAAATAAAAAAATATTTTAAAAAATATTAATGATTTTAATTTAGTGGCTAATGCCATCGCTAATAATTATTAGTGATAGTAATTATCATTTCTAATACTGATGCTAATAGTTAATTCTATTTTTTAAAAAAAATAATAATAATATTTAAAAAATCTATTTTAATTAATCTTAATGAATTATGATTTTTAATACCTATTATAATTAAAATCCAAAGATAATATAACAACCAAAAATTAAAAACTAATTATATTATATTAAAAATATAAATTATATAATTTTTTTTATAAGCAGTATTAAAAAATATAATACATCAAAAAAAAGATCTGATCCACATCGTTCTCCACCTCCTCCTCCTCCTGCTCCTCTCCAATAGCTAGTGGATGAGAGTCAAATGTCCCAACATCTTATAACAAAAAAAATAAAATAATATTAGTAAATTTTGATATGGAGACATATCTTTTGATATGAAGGCATATCTTTTGATACTCTACTTCAATTCTCGAACAGATTATACCTATATATTTTATTTGATGATACAGAGCTATAGACATCTCCGACCCATCGATTGGATGGGTAGATTGAATTTTTAGCCCCTAAATCTCCTTCTTGGACTCAAACATAAATATATGAAGCTTCTAAGTATGAAAACTTAAAATAAGAAAAAGGATTTAGTAATATAATTACTTGATACGATGGCTGGGATGATGAGCCCAATTGATCGTGAAATTATAGGTCTCGAAGAAGCCTATGACCGTGTCGTGGATGGCATCTAAGAGACTCTGAGGTTGCTAGTTCAGAAGCCTCTGCACGACTTTCTCCATATGTGCATCGCTCTAGATTTAGGACATCGAGGTCTGTAAGGATGCCGAAGGATATTGAGATAATGGAGGGTCAAAGCTGTAGCTAAATCCTATGACTCGATTCCAACTCACCCCTTGGTGGCACTAAGCCATCCCTCAAGGTCAAGAGAGGTTGAGAAGATGAGTCATCACCTTACCTCTCAGCAGTGTATGCCGCATAATGCATCAGCATAATTTAGAAATACATTAGTTCTAATATAAAAATAAGATCCTGTAACAACTTAATTAATAAATTATGTTTGAAGTTCTTACCGCAATCTATCATGATGTAGAATCTAAATAGTCACCAATCCTTCTAGACTGGTGTGTGGCCCACCACAACTATAGCTAGTCTGATGGATGACCCAACTGCCATATGTATAATAAGTAAATAATAAAATTAAATTAATTAAAACATGTATATAAGAGTTTTTGCAATTCTAGTGAAGAGTTTCTGTATTGATTTTTTACCAGTCTATCGGCCATAATATGTGTGCTGACCAAGCTGCCCATGTGTCTGATCGGATCCTACTGGACAGTCCAGTTTTGTTGGGCCCTCTACTGCCAATCGGAGTACTTTTTGCTATTTTATTGGTCATAGAAGGCCTTCATATATCTACCCGCATCTAGTGATTTGTGAAGGACCTCCAGTCCGATGGTGACTGGGAACTGGAGTGCTAGATGGCAGACTGCTTGAGGCTATAGAGGCCATCTTAGAGCCTCCATGTAGCCACCTCCTCGAAAGTCTGATGACTAGCCTCCCTATCTGGGGTAGTCTTGAATCGATAGCACTCTTACAAGATAGAAGCAAGTGTGTATTAATATGTAATTAAAATACCAACGTATCAGAAATTTAAAAATTAAACTAGTTTTTACTTACTAGAAATATATCCTAAGCTGCATCACAAGCTCTAGATGGCCAGTTGGAGAACTTGTTCATCAGCCGTGACATTAAGCATCGGATGATGCTGGTAACCACACGAGATACTCTAGACTCTCTAAACATGCTACAAAATTGATTTTGAAAAATAAATATTAACTCTAGAATGACTAAATTTTAAATATAATAATTAAAGTTGTAGTACTTACGAGTGGCTCTGAACATGGATGAGCTATCTATCCTCTGATCGAGTCAGAGATGCCACAAGCTAGGTGGGTCCTCGACCACGACTGTGTTTGGGAGTCGGTCACTACTACATTTGACTGTGCGGTCATTAGTAATCCCCTTTCATCCAAACTTGAACATAAAATATTTAATATAAAGAATGTTATATTAGTTAGCAAAGAATAAAATAATATAAATAAGAATATCTAAAGTGTTAAAATTTACTGCCCGGTGTGAGAGGTGCAGAACCATGCGAGCTGGCCGTATGATTGCTCTCTCCTCGAGAGCTCTATCCTTGGCTAGAACGGCTCTAACCTCTAGAAGACATGATGTATAATTTTTAAAAATAAAAATAAAAATCAAAGTAGATAACCTAAAAATTAATTTAAATAAAATATCTATTAAAATATAACAAGATGATCAAAACTTAACTCACACATAATAAAGATTGTTAGTTAGCATCTGCAATATATCAGCAGAAAAATGATTCTCATCCATTAGTACATGATAATGTGTTGGTCTGTTGGTTTCCGAATTTAGATGTTGTCTGATTCTCATCCAGTGGTACATGATAATCTTAGTATATGAAAATATGAAAAAGACTTAGATCTACAATTGAAAAATAAGACATTGCAAGTTTCTTTACACCTTTAATCATGAGGTGGCTGTAAGATGTTGTCTACGATGTTAGAGACAATCCAAGCTTGCCCTTACATTGCAAGTTCCTCTGCACCTTTAACCATGAGATGGCTGCAAGCGATTGTCTATAATGTAACAGACAATCCAAGCTTAACCATACAACAATAAGAATAGAAATGCATCACCTCCATTTAGGTGCATCTCATACAGGCAGTCATCATCGCCTCTCCGAGCCCCCGGCCACCTTCTTGAGCTGCAAACTAAGAATAAAATTTTTTTTAAAAAAATAATAATTTAAAATAAAATTTATATGCTCACATAGCCTAATCATCTAGCATACTCCAAGTTTGACGTGTGTCCTGACCGTCCCATTTGCAATGATGTCCTTTACTTCAATGATTATGCTTTTGGGAATGTTGCACTCTTAGTTCAAGGATCGGCTCGTTGTTCTTGTAAGAGATGTGTTAATAGAGAAATGCTTGATAGGAATACAATAGTTGTCTATTTATATAGGAGTGGATTTATGCCAAACTACAAGCATTGGAATCTACATGGAGAGACATGGAAGAACATTGCAAGGGCTTCGAAGGCTTTACTTGTCCAACACATTTGCTAATGTGCAAGAGCTTAATGGTGAAAGGCTTAAGCAGATGATTAGCACATTTGGTGGGTTTGATTTGGTTATTGGTGAAAGTCCATATAATAATCTTTTAGATAGCAACCGCCATAGCCATGATGGACTATAGGGTTGCTATGGTTATAGCCTTGTTTACCCTCTAGGGGGTAGCTACTGGAAAGCCGTAGGGGTTTCATGTATGGCTTTCAAAATTTTTTCAAAAACATATGCAACAAAAAATTTAATATTAAATCTTTTAATCTAATCATGCATTAGATTTAATTTACAAACACTCTACTGGAGGATCTATGATATGATATTATGCTTATAAAATTTGAAACATAAAAATATGAGATCGAATCTCATACTAGAATCTAAAGCGGAGATCACAACTTCTCAAAAACTCTGTAGATCTATTTGTTGCTTCAGCCATACACACGAATGGTATCTATGCGCATGCATGCAAAGCCTGATTTGTCAGCTCCCAGAGTGCTAGCTCCTTGCGAAGACTTTCTTTAATGGCTAAACTTGGAAAAAAGAAGGGATCAATACATAAGAGAACATCTTCTTTTATGTCTCTCACAAAACCCTAGCCTCTCACCCCAAAGAGGAACAACTTCCTCTTGATCTCACATGCCAAGAAGCCCACCCAAAAGCCTCACACCCCAACCTCTCTCTTAGGATTCTTGATGCCTCAAAATCCTCTAAAAATCTTATAACTTGTGTCTCACAAAAGCTGAATATAAAGAGGGCTAAGCAACATGGATGAGGTGTCAAGTTTGAGATCAAAATGAACTCCATTTCAAAACCCTTTTGAACTAAAATTCTACCATCTCAAACTCTACCTATAAGGGATAGGAAGAGTGGTGATTGGCATTGAGATATTGTTAGATATATGTGCCCTAGAAGCCAGAATTGGCTGACACTTATAATACACATTTAGGGGCAAAATTATAATTTTGACTAAAATCAATAAAATGGGTTATTTTCTATCACATATGTGTATTTAGTGTCTGTGATACATCCTTTGAGTTAATGGTAATGATAATTCATATTTTCAAGAGTTGAAAATTTAAGACATGAATAATCATTATTAACTCATAAAATGCTTCCGACCATAGGATCATCACGAGGATGGTGATTGATCTGGAAGGTTGGTGTACAATCGCTTCTCTTTAGCAGATGAGTCTTGAGTCTACGGTGTGGAGACATCGGAGTGAGAGTATAGGTACTCATTAGAGAATGAGGGCACTGAGCGTGACCACCTCGAGTAGTCATTAGGAAGTCTACCTTCTCGTCAATGACTGACTCGATGCTACAGTAGTGTGTCTAGTTCTTTGACCTGAGATGCATCGGCAGTTTACCTTGAGGGTGTTATAGTTTGACTACACCATTAATTCAGTCTCCTAGCCATATGGAACCCTGAGGTGTATGTTGGCTATAGCATGTTCATTGTAGGAACTGGATTGCATCAAGATGGAATCTATCTACCTCGGTGGTAGAGGAGTAGCCCTATGATGATCATGAGAATCAAGTCCAGAAGCCCATGGCCATGGCAGAGTGAAATAATAGAAAGAGTTTCTATTTAGATTTTCACATTGGACTTGAATCGAATGATTACATCATATGACAGAGACTAGGGTTTGACGAGTTCACCTTAACCCTAATCTGATCGGGGCTCAAGATAGAAGAACTTAATCACACAGGTAGCTGCACCAAGAGGTTCACATTCAGCTCTGATGGGTTGCCACCATATACTGCTAGGTGTCACTGGTGGATTTTGGGAGCAATTAGAATGATTTAGATGATCGATCATTCTAGCTGTTCGAATCAGAAGAGTTCTGATCCATCGAAAGGAGTTTCGATGATGTCGATGATAGAGATCATGACATATCCCATTACCATACAGAACTGAACCTAACTAGGTCACACAAACAAGGGATTTGAATCTGGTGATCATCAATTGAACTGATCCAGTTCAATTGATCTGAATGAGATTCAATTAGGTTCAAGGAAATCGTGCTAGCACTCGATTGAACCTAACGTTCTTCTTTTACTATCATAAATAGTTGTCCTTACTAAGCCAAAGGAGTTTGTGCTCAATCAAAGACCTTCACTTGGTCTGACTGAAGCCTATCTGGGTCAAAAAAGGGTTGTCTTATTTCGTAAGACAATACTTGCCATTTTCTATCACCTGCCATTTCTCGTCCTTGGACTTTGGTCAAAAGTTGACCTTTGACTGGTCAAATGTTGACCATTGACACTTTGAATTCTGTCCACGTGTCATGCACCTATTGGAGAGCTGGTGGGGGCCTGTCCCCCTATCAGAACCTGGCAAGGAGGAGGGCGCACGCCACCCTTGGCATGTGCCCAAGCTGGAGGCGCCCAAGAGTCCCTATTGGATAGGGACTCGATCTTCCTTTAGGATTTCGATTAGACTTCTCCTAAGAACCAAGTTTGACTGGTCTTAGGCGCCATCTAAGAAGGAATCCAAGGGACTCTATTTTCACCAATCAAATTTAGATCTGATTTCACAAAGGATTGTGATTGGTTGGGAAGAAGAGGAGTTGGATCACGCATAGTCTATAAATAAGACCCTGCGCCCAACTCAAGGAGTATCTAAAATCTGAGAAAAGAGTTCTCCATGCCCCAAGGCTTCCTCCCTCTTCCTCCTCCATGCCAAGTTTTACTTCTCCCTCTCCTCTCCATGTCCAAAAGGAATTTGGATCCAAGTTGGTGCAATCCAGATGAGAGAAAGACGACAAAAAGCTAGAAGGCTGCGCTGCTGCAAAGGACAACTGCTGATCTTCGAAAGGTGTTTTGAAGATCCTCCAGATCAGATCCAGATCTAATTTTTGGAGATGTGATAGAGAAGAAGAGGACCTCTAGATCTAATTCAAGTGAATATCGATAAAGACCAGACACTTGCGTGGCTAGATCCAGAACCTTCTGCTGCTTACAGGATCATCAACGGGTAATAGGATTACCCTACATCAAGGTAAATTAAATTTGATTTAATTTATTTAAATTTTATTTTTATTAAAATAATAAGAATTAGATCTGAAATATCCTAAGATCTGATTAGGATCAAAGAGAAAAATTTTTGAAATATATCTCTTGATCTGATCAGATCTGAACGAACCTGGTCCGGAAAATCAGGTTTTCCCTTCAACTGGTATCAGAGCCAGGTTCTAAAAGTATTTTAGATCTAATTTTAAATTTATTCTAATTCAAAAAATAAGTGATTTTCAGATGTCACATGAGATGTGATTCAGATCTTTGAAATCAGAAAAAATTAAAATTAAATAATTTGGATCTAAGATTAAAAAATATGCATGACTAGTTCTAAAATAGAATAGTTCTATAGAATAGTCTTGCATGTTTTTGATTTAATTTTGATTAAATCATATTTTAGATCTATTTATTTATTATTTTTTGATATTATAAGTATTATAATAACATCTAAAAAATAGCAAATAAAATTATTTAATTTTTAAATATCATATGAGATATGATTGATGCATGTCTAGACTAGTTGTAGAATAGTTCTACATAATTATCTAGATTATTAGAATTTATTTTGATTAAGATCAATTTAAATCTAATTTTTTAGATTATTATGAGATAATTTAGATCTGAAAATATGCATGATTGATACATGAGATGTATGCAAAATATGTCATGATTAGATCTAATTTGTATATATGAGATATATGATATAGATCTAAAAATTGTTTTGTAGTATTACATGTTCCTGATTAAGGCGTTCCTCTTGGCCGTCCGATCATAAGAATGAAGAAGGGTTTAAAGGCCCTCTCTTCCCATTCGATGGGGTGTTCTTATGATGTGTAGGGGTGCTGCGTGTTCGTCCTTAATCAGAAATCCAAAACTTACTTTTTGCAAAACCCTAGATCCTGAAACCCTAGGATTTATTGTGCATATTTTGTTTATGAACCCTACTTAATTAAGAATTAAGATTATGGAAATATTAATTAGGTCTAAAATTGAGAATTTTCAAGATCTAAGACATATTCATAATACTGGGTTCGGGCTTGGGTAGCTCAATTAGGTCTAAGCGGTTGATCAAACCGAATCAAGAGTTGGTTAGATGGGATCAACAATGCTTAAATTGACCAGCCTAATAGGATTAAGTCTGGGTCAAGATCGAGTCACGATCAAGCAAGACCTAATTAGGCTCAGAGGTTAGAGTCTGGATTGTAGGCTAACCCAATTGGTTCTGGACTCAACAATTTGGTGTCTAAGGTAAGTTTGGCACATACGACCGACTGGTTTTTAATTGGGAGCTACTCGACCTGAATGCGTTCTTGTATGCGAGTTAATGGCATATTCCCTTCCACCGGTCTCACTTACCTGGCCATATCTGTTGACACAGTTCTGATCTGAGGTGGTCAATAATCCGAGCTAACCCATGCCACTAGGTTAGTCATAATTGTTATGACTATGCCAAGTCTAGTTTAATGAGACCTGAATCAATTCTCCCTAAGAAAAGATTAAGTCTGAGGTCTTCCACCATTGTAGATGTGCGGGCCCTTCCCGGGGTTGATTGTTCTCGGACTGGATACAGTGGCTCAGTTGCACCGGGAAAAGATGCAACCATGTCTATTAGGCATTGGATGCTATGGGCTGGAGGATGAGTTGGGCTCAATATTTCGGATACGGTGAGAGACTCAATTAGGAATCCAGTCTATGCAAATGGTGGGTCTGACTTAACTAAGGAGTGGATCAATATTTTGGATACGGTGAGATTCATGAATTAGAGACCAAGTTTGGGTGCACCATGATTAGAGAATCATTGAACAAGAGTTGTTCACTCATTGGCTAACCCATCACCAATAACTGTTAGGTGAGGTGATGAGTCAGTTGGTGAGACCGCACCACCCACTAGAAATCATTAATCGTGGAGATTTTGCATCTCTACAGAGGGAGTGTAGGGATCCGAGAAAATAGTGGGAGCTAATTTGTTTAAAAATAAAATTTCTAAACAAATTGGTCAAGTCAATAATTACAGTATCTAACTAGAATCTTTGACTCTCTATAGGAAAAATGTCTGCGTCCAACCCATTAGCACGTATCCTGGACACACATAGACTGACTCGGACCCAATTATAAAGATTGGCTCAGGAACTACAAAATTATTTTGGGATTTTCGAGAAGTTAACCCATGTTATTGGACCAGGACCCTCCCACCTTACCAGCTCGTCCATCCACTGAACAGAGAGCGTCTCTGGAAAAATGGATTGACGAAGATAATAAGGCCAGATATTACATGTTGGGCTCGATGTCTGATGAGCTCCAGCGCCAACATGAAGATATCGGGACTGCTCGCCAAATGTTGGCTCACCTGCAGGAGATGTTTGGTGAACAGAGTCGCGCAGCCAAAGTATCAAGTCACGAAATGACTTTTTAAGGCTAAGATGCGTGATGGGACAGTCAGTCCAAGATCACTGTCTGATGATGATCAAGGACATGGAAGAGCTTGAGAAGCTCGGTGTGAAGTTAGACTTGGATCTGCAGAATGATATTATTCTGCAATCCTTGACTGATGCATATGGGCAATTCATCATGAATTACCACATGCATAAACTTCAAAAATTCCTTGGCCGAAGTTAATGAATATGCTGGTTCACCGCTGAGCTTTCTATGAAAGGTTCTAAAGGCTCAGTTCTTGCTATGGAACGGACTTCTTCCAAAAGAAAGTCTTATGGAAAGAAAAAGAAGTCTGTGAAAAAGCAAGAAGGTGGAAGGATCAAAGAAGAAGAAGGCAGAAGCCGAAGAGAAAAGGCCGATGCAAAGGAAAGTGTTTCCATTGCAACAGCGACGGCCACTGGAAGCGGAACTGCCCTACTTACCTGGCCCCCTAAAGAAACAAGAAGGAAGGTCCTTCTGGAGGTATGCTCGTTATTGAGTCTAACCTTACGGTTTCTTCTGCATCCAGTTGGGTGCTTGACTCTGGTTCTAGTGCTCATCTGTGCACTTTCTATGCAGGGTCTTGAGGATAGCAGGAGGCTGAGGGATGGAGACATGATCCTACGCATCGGTAATGGAGCAAGAGTTGCTGCAGTAGCCGTGGGAACATACCCTCTTCGATTACCATCTGGTTTAGACTTAGTTTTAAAAGACTGTTATTATGTGCCTGCAGCTAGCAGGAAATTTGATTTTCTGTTTCATGCTTAGCACAAGAAGGCTATGTGATTACCTTCTTTAAGGACCATTGTAACATTCTTTATGAAAGAAATAAAATTGCAAAATGGATTTTCCTTATTAATGGTCTTTATCAGCTACATATTGATGTACCTATTTTCTAACTATCGAGCAAAACGTGAATGCCAAACGACCTAGGGATAGTCCAAACGACAGATATCTATGGCACCTGAGATTAGGTCATATAGCAGAAGATAGGATTCAACAAATTGGAGAAAAATGGGCTATTGAGTCCATTGACTTTCCGAGTCATATCCAACTTGTGAATCTTGTCTTCAAGGCAAAATGACTAAACTCCCTTTTGTTAGGACATGGGGAAGAGGGCCACAGATCTTCCTTGCCCTAGTACATACTGATGTGTATGCGGCCCATTTGATGTGCCGGCTAGAGGCAATTTTGTCTACTTCATTACCTTTACCGATGATCTGTCTAGGTATGGGTATGTGTATCTTATGAGACACAAGTCTGAAGCTTTTGAAAAGTTCAAAGAATTCAGACATGAAGTAGAAAAACAAACTGAAAAACCCATTAAGGTTCTTCGATCAGATCGAGGAGGTGAATACCTTAGTCAAAAATTCCTAGACTATCTTAAGAAAAATGGCATAGTCTCTCAATGGACTCCACCAGGAACACCTCAACTCAACGGGGTTTCAGAATGGAGAAATCGGACTCTATTGGATATGGTTCGATCCATGATGAGCTTCACAGACCTCCCTGATTTTCTTTGGGGACACTCATTGTTAACTTCAATTTATCTACTGAATAGGGTTCCCTCTAAAACCGTTCCTACCACACCGTATGAGATATGGCACGGTAAGAAACCAAGTCTGAGTCATCTCAGAATTTGGGGTTGTCCGGCTCATGTCAAAAGACAACAAGCGGACAAGTTAGAGTTTAGGTCCTTTAGAGCTCGATTCATAGGATATCCTAAAGAGTCATTAGGATACTATTTCTACATTCCAGAAGACCACAATGTGATTGTGAGTCGACATGCCATCTTTCTTGAAAAATAGTTTATTCAAGATAGCGGCATTGGAAAGCAGATTAAGCTTGATGAGAAAGTCTCACAAGCACAACGAGCTAAGGACCAAGTGGAACCAAATCAGGTTGAGCCAATAAGAACACTACCTCCTCCACCTCGTAGATCGGAAAGAGTTTTCCCGTCCCCCTGAAAGATACTTAGGTATTATTTCAGAGGATGTAGAGGAAATGTTCCTCGTAGGTAATGGTGCTCATGGTGATGATCCCAAAACCTACAACGAGGCGATATCAGATATCGACTCCGAGAAATGGCTTAGAGGCAATGCAGTCAGAAATTGACTCGATGCACTCAAACCAAGTCTGGACCTTGGTAGATCCACCAGAAGGTATAGTACCTATTGGGTGTAAATGGATCTTCAAGAGAAAGATTGGTGCAGATGGGAATGTGGAGACATTCAAGGCTAGACTAGTGGCAAAAGGTTATAGTCAACGCGAAGGCATTGACTATCAGGATACCTTTTCCCCAGTAGCTATGCTAAAATCCATCCGCACATTGCTTGCCGTTGCAGCCTATTTCGATTATGAAATATGGCAAATGGACGTGAAAATGGCATTCTTAAATGGATATCTTGAGGAAGATATCTATATGGAACAGCCGCTAGGTTTCACATCCAGTGATACTGATCACAAGGTTTGCAAGCTGCAAAGGTCCATATATGGACTTAAGCAAGCATCTCGGAGCTGGAACCACTCATTTCAATGATGTGATCAAAAGTTTGGTTTCATCAAAAATGAAGAGGAACCATGTGTTTTCAAAAAGGTCAGTGGGAGCGCTGTTGTCTTCCTCGTATTGTACGTGGATGACATCCTCCTTATTGGGAATGATATTCCCATGTTGACATCAGTCAAAATATGGTTGTCCAAGGAATTCTCCATGAAAGACCTAGGTGAAGCATCCTTTATTCTAGGAATTAAGGTCTATAGGGATAGACCGAATAGATGCTAGGACTTTCACAGAAGATGTACATAGAGGAAGTACTAAAGAGGTTTAGTATGGAAAACTCTAAGAGGGGATTAATACCCTTCAGACATGTATTCATCTTTCCAAGAAGATGTGCCCCAGCACACCTGAGGAAATAGAACGCATGAGCAAGATCCCTTATGCTTCTGCAATAGGGAGCCTCATGTATGCCATGCTATGTACACGACCTGATATAGCCCATGCTGTGAGTGTCACAAGCAGATATCAGTCAAATCTAGGTGAAG
>QRFJ01001062.1:185463-202893 GCA_006176705.1 Cocos nucifera
TATAATTATACCTATCTATGATTCTTAATCATTAATCAGCCATCTGATTAGATCGAAACTTCTAGTGTGTATGATTTTATAGGTTCAAATACTAAGTCGGTAGCACAAGAATAAATTTTTTATACCAATCGAAGTGACTATCTAGCCATGGTACTTGATGTTCAGATAGAGTCGAATATAGCAAAGCAACATTCATAACCTACTATAATATGGTTACTGTATAATTTATCCCCTTGATCCTTAATGCTTAGGATAACTTTAGAGTTTACTATCAACTCTTGATTAGTACATTCTTATAGTGTCTCAACCTACTCAATCCTATGATAGTTTACAAGAATTATCCTGGCCAAGGCTTTGCTAAATTGAAATGCATAAAGATATTCTCTCCAATTTTACTTGGAGTGATCAATCCCATCTTGACTCATGCACCAACTTAATAAGTACTTGATTGCACCCAGAAACCTTCCCATCACTAAATTAAAAATTTAGGTAGGCTGGTACCAAAGTACAGTGAGTTGCTTGCAAGTCACAATGGTTATCTTAGGTTGGAGGAAGACTTATACCTATATCCCCTCGAATAACACTCTTGACAGTAGAGTGCTCCAGAATTGATCATGTTTTGTACATATCAATATCCCACCTATATGCTATACTAATAACTCCATGACTTATACTTGATATAATTATCATCCTTATTAATAATGTATCATTTGATCGTGAATAAGTTTGAGAACCACAGGATAAATCCTTCTTTATCATTTTAGAAGTAGTTCTAAGGACTTTCATCATAACAATGGAGTTCAATTAAGAAGATGTACAACCTTATGATGAAAAATATTAAATAACTTTTATTAATATATGATTCATATACAATTATAAAAATAATCTCAATCATCTACAAGCTAGCTGATTGGATTTAGGACATAATTTCTAACAAATCCTACTTGGACTAAAGCTAATTGGTACAGTATCGTATACCCATTCTCGATTTATGTTCATTGAACTCCTTGATGCTGAGGGCTTTAGTGAATGGGTTGGCTAGGTGCTACTTTCTATCAATCTTTTGAAGGTCAATATCTCCTCAATTCACGATCTTCTAGATAAAGTGGTAGTGATGCAGAATATACTTCATTTGTTGATGGGCCTTCGGTTCTTTCACCTAAGCTATGGTTCCAGTACTATCATAGTAGAGCGAAACTAGACCATCAATGGAGGGTGCCACTCCAAACTCGTTGATGAATTTTCACAACCACACGGCTTCCTTGGCAGCATCAGATGCTGCAATATACTTCGTCTTGCTTACTGAATAGGCTATGGTATGCTACATGAAACTTTTTCAGCAAATTGCACCATTATTTAGGATAAATACAAATCTCGATGTGCTCTTGCAATCATTACAATCTGATTGAAAGCTAGAATTAGTGCATCCTATAAGTTTCAAGAGATATTCTCCATATATAAGCCATTGGCCCTTAGTATTTCTCAAATAAGGATGGTTTTAGCCACCTTCCAATGGTTCTTTCCTAGATTAAATTGATATTTGCTCACTATCACTAGTGAGTATGCCATATCTAGTCTCATACATGTCATGACATACATTATATAACTCACTATCAAAGCGTATAAAATTCTACTCATACACTCTCTCTCTTGAGTTATCGGATAATCCTTCTTTGAGAGAAAAAATTTATGGCCTATTGAAAGATAGCCTTTCTTGAAATTCTCTATGTTGAACCTCTTCAGCATAGCATCAATGTATGTAGACTGAGACAACCCAAACAACCTTTTATATCTATCTCCATAGATCTTTATCCCCAGGATGTAGGATGCTTCTCTCAAGTTCTTCATGAAAAACTATGATGATAACCATACCTTTCTTTCCTGTAATGCAAGAACATCATTTCTGATTAAGAAAATGTCATCCACGTATAGAACAAGAAATATTACCACTAAACCATTAACCCACTTGTTGATGTAAGATTTCTCTCCATTCTTAATGAAGCCATACATTCTGATCACCTTATCAAAATGCATGTTCCAACTCCAAGATACCTGCTTTAATCCATAAATAGATCTTTAAAGCTTGCATACCTTAGACTCATCTATGGATGTGAATCCTTCAGATTGTATCATATACACCTCTTTCTATAGCTCTTCATTTAGGAAGGCTATCTTTATATCAATTTGCCAGATCTCATAGTCCAGATGTGTAGCTATTGCAAGTATGATCCGAATAGACTTAAGCATTATCATAGGTGGAAACATCTCATCATAGTTAATATCATAACGTTGATGATACCTCTTGCAACCAGATAGGCTTTAGAGGTCTCCCCCTTGCCATCCGCACCTCTCTTTCTTTTGAAGATCCACTTACAGTCTATGAATTTTATTCTTTTAAGTGGATCAAACCAATGTCCATACAATGTTGACCTTCATCAACTTTATTTTTGATCTCATGGCTTCCAGCTATTTCTCAAAATTAGACCTCTACATTGCATCTATATAAGTAATCGGATCCTCATCATTCTCATGGAGTTCAATAGGATCACCATTTTAGACCAAGAAATAATAGTATCTGTCCAGCTGATGCGGTATCCTATCAGATCATCTTAAGGATGGCTTTATATTGGGTTTTAAATTTAATCTAATCAAATTTGGTTTAGATTCAGTCATTGGTGTTGGTTCTTCTACTTATCAAACTTTCTTAAGTTCAATCTTAGAAGTACTAATTCATTCTCCAAGAAACATCTTTACCAAAAAGGTTGCTGATCTATTGCTGACGAACAACTTTGT
The DNA here is from genome assembly GCA_006176705.1 of Cocos nucifera. Taxonomy (NCBI): domain Eukaryota; kingdom Viridiplantae; phylum Streptophyta; class Magnoliopsida; order Arecales; family Arecaceae; genus Cocos; species Cocos nucifera. Next base: position 188,257 of record QRFJ01001062.1, read on the forward strand.
TCTTCAACATGATAGAAGTAATATCCTTTTGTCTCTTTAGAATACCCTAAAAATTGACATCTATCAGACCATGGTCCAAACTTATCTATTCTCAAATGTTTGACATAAGTTGGACAACCCCAAACCCTAAAGTGTGAGAGTACTGGCTTATGTCCAGTCCATATCTCATTTGGTGTTTTACTTACAGACTTACTCGGAACCCTATTCAGTAATAAGCCGACTCTGGTGCATATCTCCAAAAGAAGATCGACAAACTCGAAAAGCTCATCATGGACCAAACCATGTCCAACAAGGTTTGATTCTTCCTTTTAGACATCCCATTATATTATGGTATCCCAGGAGGGGTCCATTAGGAGAGAATCCATTATCTTCAAGATATGTCGAAAACTCATCAGTAAGATATTTACCTTCTCGATTTGACCAAAAAAATTTAATATTCTTACTATTTTGTTTCTCTAGCTTACTATAGAATCTTTTGAATATTTCAAACGATTCAGACTTATATTTTATAAGATAAACATATCCATACCTTGATAGGTTGTCTGTGAATATAATGTAGTCATATCCATCTCTAGCACTCATGTTCATTGGTTCATATACATCAGTATGTATTAGACCAAGAAGCTCACTGGCTCACTCACCTTTTCTAGTAAAAGGTGACTTGGTTAATTTTTTAAGAAGATAGAATTCATAGGTTGGCAGTGATTCACAATCACTGACTTCGAGGATACCCTCTTGAACTAATCTATTTATCCTATTCTTGTTAATATAACCCAACTTATAGTGCCAAAGATGGATATTAGAGATATCAATTATTCTAGAGCATTTGCTGGACTTGCACACTACACTAACAGACTGCAATAATGTATAAATATCATTATTCATTTCTCCATGCATCATAGTAATATCATTCATAATGACATCACAATGATCTTTCTTTATTGAAAATTCATAACCGTTCATCATCAATTGGCCTATAGAAATAATGTTCAATAAGAAACTATGACAAAAATGACAACCACTAAGAACAACGATATTTAATTTGAATACTAGCTTGATAATTTCTATAGCTAAAACTGAAACTGGTCTTTCATTTCCAATATTAAGGATTCTCTCACAATCTTCAAATCTCCTGTTGACCTGATATTCCTGCAACAAATTGTAAATATTAATAGGACTACCAGTATCCAATATCCAAGTAGTAGAATCACAAATAGAGAAGTTACAAGATGTTATCATATAATTATTTTTTCCAGCAACTACTTGCTTCTTTCTCTTGTTCGGCCTGTTCGGATCTAGTGAGGTAATGTATAGATGATAATTTTTCTTCTAGTGCCCCGACTTCTTATAATAGAAGCATTATGCCTAACTTTGGTCGAACTTAGGCTTCTTGGTCTAATTAGGTTTAGATGCCCCAGCATTTTGTACCTTCTTATTCTTCTTCTTTTTCTTTTCTTTTCCAAAGGATTGACCCCTAGAAGAAGATCCTTCTACTAAATTCACCATCTTCTTGTGGAGCTGGTGATCCTTTTCAAAAGTTTGTAGCAACCCCATCAAACCATGGTAGTTTACCACAGGCTTCGTCATTCTATATTGACTGAGAAAAGAGAGAGAGAATTTAGGCAATGAGTTCATAATTTCATCTTTTCCGAGCTATTCTTGCAAGAAAAATTTGAGTTTGCTTAAATGCTTGATCATCTTGATCATGTACAATACATTATCAGTGATCGATGCCCCCTCCTTCATCTTGGTGTTGAAGATGGCATAACTAGTTTTATGCCTTTCAACATCATCAGGAGTGTCGAAGGATCCTTGTAACACTTGCAACATATCCTCTGGCTGAGCATCCTCAAACTTGCAGCTAAATTCATCACTTATGGCTACCCACATGATGCAATGAATAGTAGGTCGATCATTGAGCCACTTTTGATAAGTGTCTCAGATCATACCATGCATGTTCGGTGCAGGCTCCTCAACTATCGGATTCATTATCACATAAAGGATCCATTCGTGCTCCAAGACGATCTTGAGCTTTCGATACTAGCTATCAAATTTAGGTTTCATTAACTTTTCACTATCCAATAGTGATCGGAGAGACAAAGAAGTGACCATATTTGAAAGGAAAATAAGAACCTGATTAGTATATGAATCATTTATCCTAAAGGCATAGACTTTAGTCTAAAGGTTCCTCCACTATTTTATACAATTGAAAGACTCTAACTTCAATTCTAGAAATTACATTAATTCCTTAGCAAGTGCTAGAATCCACATAGAGTACACACGAGCCCAACTTTGGCTGGCCCATCCATGTGTATCAGTCGGTAGGTTCTTAACCAATTATTTTCTCAAATAACTTCTAGTAATTTGATTTTACATCAGGAACCTTTTCAGTTGGCTTTGGCCTTCTTTGTAAGATTTGGTTAAGTCTAACTATTAACATGACCAACTAAGTGCATCTAACAAATAAATGATCAGGCCCAACTTTGACCGACCAACGTAACATCTATCAGAGAGACGTGACTGAGTTATCATATTATGAATGATAATTCTAATAGCAAATGAGCACTAGGTCTTTGGACCTCTAATGTGTTGGAAATATGTTCCAAAGCTAATCATCAACCTATTGATAGTTGGACTATACATTTATAATTATATATAAATTATAAATTAATAAAAATTATTTTGATATTTTTCATCATAAATTTTGTTATCTTCTATTGAACTCATATGTTGTGATGAAATCCTTCGGACTATCTAGATTTGATAAAGGAGGATTTGTTGTTTAGTCCTTAAATTATTCACGATCAAAGGATACGTTGTTACTAAGGATGATAATGTTTATCGAGTATAGATCATTGTATGCCATATAGGTTGGTTATCCTCGTAACTAAGAAGTATTGAGATACTGGTATGGAATGCAAGTGAGATGTATGGGTACATCTGCACTGAATGTGATCAACTTCGGAGTTTTCTTCTTATCAAGATTAGCTCCAATGGAATATGGGTATAAGTATCCCTTCGATCTGAGATCACCATAGTAACTTTTAAGCAACTCACTATGCTTTGGTACCCGACTACTTGAATTTTTAATTCAGTGATGAATGATTTTTGGGCACAATCAAGTACTTAAGGAGTCGATGGAGGTATAAAAATGGGATTAACCACTCTTGGATTTAGGAGTTGTGTTAAATGGTATTTCAATTTAGCAAAGCCTTGGCCATGGTAGTCCTTGTGAGGGATCACAGGACTAATTGCTTTGAGATACGATTTGAATGTATCTTCTAGTGTTGACAGTCAAACCCTAAAGTCATCCTATGCACAGAGGTTAAAGGGATGAATTATACAATAACCATATTCATGTAGGTTCTGAATGTTGTGATTATGACTATTCGACCTATCTGAATGTTGGGTATCATTGCTAGATGGTCTCTTTGATTAGTACAAAAATTAATTTCTATGCTACCAGCTTAGGTTCGGACCTATGGAGTCACACACATTAGATGTTTCTACCTGATCTGATGGCTGATGAGGAGTCCTACTCCACTGAACTCTATGGTCAAGAGTTCCACTGGATTGGGACTCTTCGACTGGGAGTCCTACTGGATTAGGACACTGAGTCTCAATATTTGAAAGTCTGTGGTCAAGAGTCCCACTGGACTAGGACTCTTTGATTAAGAGTCCTACTGCTCTAAAACTCTAAGTCCTACATGTCTGGGACTCTATGATTGAGAGTTGGGACTCTATAATCATGAGTTCCACTTGTTTCAGACACCAGGATCAAGAGTTCCACTAGTTTGGGACTCTTCGATCAAGAGTTTCATTTTGATGGGAATCTGTTGTTCGGATATCCACTGGATTTAGATTTAGATTTTATAAAAGATTTTATTAGTGATTCGATCACTAATCAACTCAATTTGATTGAGTAATTATTTTTGATTCAAGTCCAATTGAATTGGGTTCAGTTGGGTTTGACCCGATTAGGTCACGAGTTGACCTAATCGTCGAGGAGTTCTGAACCCTGATTTGATCAGAGATTGGGCTTGATCAATTTTTAATTTTATTAGAACTAATTAAGCCAAAAATGTATTGGGTTTAATTTAGTCTAATTACACCTAACCAATTTTGATTGGGTTGGTTCAGTTGGTTGATGTTTAGAATTCAAAGACTAGTTTGACTAGTCTTCCCATGCGCCACATTTAACCCCATGCCCCATTTAAATTCTCTCATACCTTTTTTCCCATGCACATAAGAGGTTTTGACTGGTCTTTCCACATCCTCAATGGATAAGTTATGGTTAGTTGCCATCCAAATTCAAAAAGAGTTTGAATTTGGATCAGCAACAACCATATCTTATCCCTACGCCACCTAAACTTTTGTGCGCTTATTATCTCCACATGAAAGGGGTTTCTCATGGACTTTTCTATGCTAAAGAGTGGGTGCACAACTCCTTTCCACATCCCAATTATGTTTAAATTTAGTTGGTTGAGGTTTTGGATTAAAATGAGATTTGAATTCAAAACTAGCAACCAACTTGTTCTCATCTTCCCACGCATATGTGACACTGTTTGGCACAAAATAGAAAGGGGAGAGTTTTGGGACATGTGCAATTGATCTGAAAAGAAGTAGAGGACTTTTGTGAGCCTTTGTGTCCATAAAAAAAAAGTTTAAAATTCCCATGAGAAGAAAAAATTAGAGAGGTGCCAGTGCAGGATTTTCATTGAGTGCAGCCCTAGGTATTTAACCTAGGGTTCGAAAAGATATTGCATGAGCTACGAGCATTCAAAGCCCACGAAACTTTAGAAAAAACCTCCTCTATCTCTCTACTATGTCTACCAGTAACTTAGAGCATCTATGAAACCCGTAGACAAAGATCAAAGTCATTCTATCAAAACAGCCCCTGAAAGACTCTAGTGTTGAGCTAGCACTCGTGGAAAGCCGATCAGGACCAGGATCCTTGTGTGGATGATCCATGGAGGCCAGACATCTATGTGGCTATGTTGTGACCAGTGAACCTCCTCGACGATGATCAGATCATGGTGATTGACTATTCATAAAAAAGATATTATGTTCTGAACATATTAATGTAGTAAATAGTTTGCTGCATAGTCTTATTTTTCAGATTTATATGAATGTATGCATATTATGTTTAGATCCTTAGTGTAGGATTTAATATTTTGATATAATTAGTAGATAATTAATTAGATTAATTACTTCTTCCACTACATCTTTGCTATTTTTGAAAAAAATTTTAATAGTAGCACTGCAAACCCTGTACTGCATCCTTCAAATGGTATCCAAGCAAGGTTCGCTAAATATGATATGCTTGCATGTTTAGATTGATAATTTAGATTTGATATAAATATTAATATAATAATTTAATTAATTATCTAAAAATTAAAATCAAGATTGCATGGATTGAAGGTTGTCCTGCTGTAGGGTTAACCTGAAGAAAAAATCCTGTTTCCAGGATTAGGTTCGTTCAGATCTGATTTGATCAAGAGGAATATTTTAAAAATTTTTCTCTTAGATCTAAATTAGATCTAATACTTTTCCAAATCTAATTTGATAGATCTAATAAAATAAAATAAATTAGATTTAATTTATACCTTGTTCTTGGGTAATTTTATTATCCTATGATGATCCTACTGATTGCCTGAGGTTCTAGATGTAGTCACGCAATCGCCTGGCCACTATCGGTATCCACTCAGATAGGATTTATATATCTTCTCCTTCTCAATCTTTTCTTTAAAGATTAGATCTGGATTTGATCTTGAAGATCTTCAAAATAACTTTTGAAGATCCGATGTCATCTCTTGCAGCAGTGCTGCCTTCTTCCTTTCTTATCATCTTTCTCTTGCCTGGATCGTACCAAACTGAAGCCCAAAGCTCCTTGGGTATGGAGAGGAGAGAGAAGATTAGAGGTAGGCATGGACGAGAGAGGGAGATGGCTATGTGGCATGGGTAAGGGGAGAACTCTTTTAAGCCTAGGCACAGATAGGATTCATATAGATCCTGCTACACCATGCAGTGCCACATCATCTTAGCCAATCACATCTCTACATGCAATCAGATCTAAATCTGATTGGTGGGATGACATCATCTGATCTAATCAGATGAGAGCCCCTCTCAAACATCCTTAGGTGGCGCCAAGACTGATCAAAGTAGAGTCTTTGGCACCACCTAGTTTGATTTCATGAAGCAACCTGGAGTCCCATCTGTATGGGACTCCAGGCATCATTATCCTTGGGTGCATGCCTCCCTAGGCATGTACCCTCTCCTTTTCTCTTTCTAGCAGGATGACAAACCCCCTATCTACTCTCTTATGGGTGCATGACACATGGGCAGATGTCCAAGTGTCAAAGGTCAACGTTTGACCAAAGTCAAAAGACAAGAATTAGCAGGTGACGAAAAATGGTAGGTGTTGTCTCTAATTTATCTCATAAATTAAGACAACCCTTTTTTGACCTAGACAAGCTATAGTCAGACCAAGTAAAGGTACCTAAGTTAGTCCAAATATATTTGGCTCAATCGAGATAACTTTTGATGATTGTTGAAGGAGAACATTAGGCTCAATCATGTGCTAGCATGATTTTCTTGAATCTAATTGAATCTTATTCAAATCAATTGAACTGGATTAGTCCAATTGATGATATCTAGATCCAAACCCTTGTTTGTGTGATCTAGTTAGGTTCAGTTCTGTATGGTAATAAGATATGTCATGATCTCTATCATCAACATCATCGAAACACCTTCTGATGGATCATAACTTTTCTGATTCAGACAACTAGAATGATCGATCATCCAAATCAATCTAATTGCTCCTAAAATCCATCAGTGATACCTAATAGTATATGGTGGCAATCCATCAGAACTAAAAATGAACCTCTCAGTGCAGTTACCTATATGATTAAGTTCTTCTATCTTGAGCCGCAATCAGATTAGGGTTAAGGTAAACTCATCAAACCCTAATTTTCATCATATGAATTAATCATTCGATTCAAATCCAATGTGAAAACCTTAATAGAAACTTTTTCTATTATTTCACTCTATCATGGCCATGGACTTATGGATTTAATTCTCATGATCATCATAGGGCTGCTCCTCATCTACTGAGATAGATAGATTCCCTCTTGGTGCAATCCAATTCCTACAATGAACATGCTATAGCCAACATACACCTCAGGGTTCCGAATGGCTAGGAGACAGAGTCATGGTGTAGTCAAACTATAATACCCTCAGGTTAACTGTCGATGCACCTCAGATCAAAGAATTAGATACACCACTATAGCTTCAAGCTAGTCATCGATGAGAAGGTAGACTTCCTAATGACTGCTCGAGGTGGTCACGCTCAGTGCCCTTATTCTCTAATGAGTATCTATACTCTCGCTCCAGTGTCTCTACACCGTAGACTCAAGACTCATCTACAATAAAGAAGCAATTATACACCAACATTTTGGTTCAATCACCATCTTCATGATGATCCTACGGTCAGAAGCATTTTATGAGTTAATAATGAAAATCCATGTCTTAAATTTTCAACTCTTGAAAATAAGAATTATCATTGCTATTAACTCAAGGGATGTATCATAGACACTAAATACACATTGTAATAGAAAATAATTTATTTTATTATTTATAGTCAAAATTATAATTTTGTCGTTAGAAGTGTATAACAAGTGTCAGCCAATTCTGGCTTCTAGGGTACATATATCTAATAAACTCCCATTTGACCTAAAGCCAATTGGCTATAATTCTAAGTCCCATCTTCTCAAGGTGGGCTTCGATCTTCTGCTGGCCCAACGATTTTGTAAGTGGGTCCGCCGCATTATCTGCGGAGTCGACTCTCTTGACCTCGACATAACCGTTTTCGAGGTAATCATGAATGAGGTGGTATCACCGCTTGATGTGCTTGGTTTTCTGATGAGACCTCTGCTCCTTAGCTAGGGCTATGGCGCCATTGTTGACACAGTATAGAGGGATGGCATCTGATGGCATCACTCCAATCTCGACGGCAAACATTTTATACCAAAATGCCTCCTTCGCAACTTTTGACACAGCGATGTACTCTGCTTTCATGATGGAATCTGCTATCACTGTCTGTTTGAAACTTTTTCAACTGAGAGCACCACCATTACACACAAATTGACTCTCAGATGTCGACTTTCGATCATCTACATCGGACATAAAATTCGAGTCTGTATACCCCTAGACTTGGAGTTCTCCATTACCAAAAATCAACAACATATCCTTAGTTCATCTTAAGTACTTAAGGATATATTTCATAGAAGTCCAGTATTTTTCATCTAAATTCGACTGATATCTGCTCGTGACACTCACAACATGGGCTATATCAGGTTGTGTATATAACATGGCATACATGAGGCTCCCTATTGTTGAAGCATAAGAGATCTTGCTCATGCGTTCTATCTCCTCAGATGTGCTAGGGCACATCTTTTTAGAAAGATGAATACCATATCTGAAGGGTACTAAACCCCTCTTGGAGGTTTTCATGCTAAACCTCTTTAGCACTTCCTCTATATACATCTTCTGTGAAAGTCCTAGCATCCTATTCGGTCTATCTCTATAGACCATAATTCCTAGAATAAAGAATGCTTCTCCTAGGTCTTTCATGGAGAATTCTTTGGATAACTATATTTTAACTATGGTCAACATGTGAATATCATTCCAAATTAGGAGGATATCATCCACGTACAATACGAGGAAGACAATAATGCTCCCACTGATCTTTTTGAAGACACATGGTTCTTACTCATTTTTGATGAAACCAAACAATTTGATCACATCATTAAAATGAGTATTCCAGCTCCAAGATGCTTGCTTAAGTTCCTATATGGACCTTTGCAGCTTGCATACTTTATGATCAGCATCACTGGATGTGAAACCTAGTGGCTGTTCCATATAGATATCTTCCTCAAGGTATCCATTTAAGAACATCATTTTCATGTCTATTTGCCATATTTCATAATCGAAATAGGCTACAATAGCAAGCAATGTGCGGATGGATTTTAGCATAGCTACTGATGAAAAGGTATCCTGATAGTCAATGCCTTCACGTTGACTATAACTTTTTGCTACTAATCTAGCTTTGAATGTCTCCACATTTTCATTTGTACCAATCTTTCTCTTATAAATCTATTTACACCCAATAGGTATTATACCTTCTCGTGGATCTACCAAGGTCCAGACTTAATTTGAGTGCATCGAGTCAATTTTTGACTTCATTATCTCTAATAATTTCTTGGAGTCGATATCTGATATCGTCTCATCATAGGTTTTGGGATCATCACCATGAACCCCATTACCTATGAGAAATATTTTCTCTACTTCTTCTGAAATAGTACCTAAATACCTCTCAGGGGGATTAAAAATCCTTTTCGATATACGAGGGGGAGGAGGTTGTGATTGTATTGGCTCAACCTGATTTGGTTCCATTTGGTCCTTAGCTCATTGCTCTTGTGAGACTTTCTCCTCGAGCTTGATTTACTTTCTAATGCTGCCATCTTAAATAAACTATTTTTTAAGAAAGATGGCATGTCGACTCACAATCATATTGTGATCTTCTGGAATGTAGAAATAATATCCTAATGACTCTTTAGGATAACTTATAAATTAAGCTCTAAAGGACCTGAAGTCTAACTTGTCTGCTTGTTGTCTTTTGACATGAGCCGGACAATCCCAAATTTTGAGATGACTCAGACTGAATTTCTTACCATGCCATATCTCATACGGTGTGGCAGGAATGGTTTTAGAAGGAACCCTATTTAGTACGTATATTGCAGTTAACAGACTATATCTCCAAAGAAAATCAGGAAGGTCTGTGAAGCTCATCATGGATCAGACCATATCTAATAAGATCCGATTCCTCCATTCTAAAATCTCATTGAGTTGAGGTGTTTCAGGTGGAGTTCATTGAGAGATTATGCCATTTTGCTTGAGATAGTCAAGAAATTTTCGACTAAGGTATTCACCTCCTCAATTTGATCGAAGAATCTAAATGAATTTTTTAGTTTGCTTTTCGACTTCATGTCTGAATTTTTTGAACTTTTAAAAGGTTCAAACTTGTATCTCATAAGATATACATATCCATACCGAGATAAATCATCGATAAAGGTTATGAAGTAGATAAAGTTGCCTCTAACCGGCACATCAAATGAGCCACACACATCAGTATGTACTAGGTCAAGAAGATCCGTGGCCCTTTCTCCATGTCCAAAAAAAGAGAGCTTAGTCATTTTGCCATGAAGATAAGATTCATAAATTGGATATGACTCAGAAGTCAACGAACTTAATAGCCCAATTTTCTCCAATTTCTTAACCCTATCTTCTGCTATATGACCTAGTCATAGGTGCCATAGATACCTATCATTTGGACTATCCCTAGGTCATTTTATTCTTATGGCATTCACATTTTACTTGATATTAAAAATAGATACATCAATATGTAACTGATAAAGACCATTAATAAGAAAGCCACTTGCAATTTTTTTTCTTTCATAAAGAATATTACAATGGTCCTTAAGAAAATTTATTACATAGCCTTCTAGTGCTAAGAATAAAACAGAAATCATTCTGCTATTCTTCTAAACGTGTAGTCGAAGATTTTACCGCCATAGACTCTTGTTCTTTTGATTAGATCATTCATCAGCCTCTTCAAATTCAGAAGTGCAAAATTGAAGGGAAATCCTGATTTCCCGGTCCAGGTTCGTCCAGATCTGATTAGATCAAGAGATATATTTCAAAAATTTTCTCTTGATCTCAATCAGATCTTGATATGTTTCAGATCTGATTCTTATTATTTTAATAAATAAAATAAAATAAGATAAATTAAATCAAATTTAATTTACCTGATTTGGGTAATCCTATTACCCTGTAGATGATCCTGATTGCAGCGGAAGGTTCTGGATCTTAGCCACGCAAGCGCCTGGCCTCTACCGGTATCCACTCGGGTTGGATCTGGAGATCCTCTTCTTCTCTATCACACCTCCAAAAATCAGATCTGGATCTGATCTGGAGGATCTTCAAAACTCTTTTGAAGATCTGCAGTCGTCCTTTTGCAGCAGCGCAGCCTTCTTGCTTTTGATCGCCTTTCCTTGATCTGAATCGCACCAAACCTAAGTCCAAAACACTTTTGGACGTGGAGAGCAAGGGGAGAAGAGACTATGGCATGGAGAAGGAGGGGAGAGGCAGCCTTGGGGCGTGGGAAATCTCTATTGAATTCATTCACTTAGGAATTAGGGTTGGGCGCAGGGTCTTATTTATAGACCTCTTGTGATCCAACTCCTCTTCCTCTCAACCAATCACAACCCTTTGTGAAATCAGATCTAAATCTGATTGGTTGGAATAGAGACCCCTGGATTCCTCCTTAGAGGGCGCCTAAGACCAGTCAAACTGGATTCTTAGTAGAACTCTGATTGGAATCCAAAAGGGAGGTGGAGTCCTTGTCCAACAAGGACTCCTAGGCGCCTCCTACTTGGGCTCACGCCACCCTTGGCGTGCGCCCTTCTCCTTGCCAGGTTCTGGCAGGGGGACAAGCCCCCACCAGCTCTCCAATAGGTGCATGACATGTGGTCAAAAGTCAAAGGGTCAATGGTCAACGTTTGACCAGTCAACGGTAGACTTTTGACCAAAGTCAAAGAACAAGAAATGGCAGGTGACCAAAAATGGCAGGTAATGTCTTACAAATAAGACAACCTATTCTGACTTGGACAACCTCCAGTCAGACCATATGAAGGCCTCTGATTGAGCACAAACTCCTTTGGCTCAGTCAGGACAACTTATTTATGATAGTAAAAGAAGAACGTTAGGTTCAATCGAGTGCTAGCACGATTTCCTTGAACCTAATTGAATCTCATTCAGATCAATTGAACTAGATCAGTTCAATTGATGATCACCAGATTCAAACCCTTGTTTGTGTGACCCAGTTAGGTTCAGTTCTGTATGGTAATGGGATATGTCATGATCTCTATCATAGACATCATCGAAACTCCTTTCGATGGATCAGAACTCTTCTGATTCGAACAGCTAGAATGATCGATCATCTAAATCATTCTAATTGCTCCCAAAATCCACCAGTGACACCTAGCAGTATATGGTGGCAACCCATCAGAGCTGAATGCGAACCTCTTGGTGCAGCTACCTGTGTGATTCAGTTCTTCTATCTTGAGCCCCGATCAGATTAGGGTTAAGGTGAACTCGTCAAACCCTAGTCTCTGTCATATGATGTAATCATTCGATTCGAGTCCAATGTGAAAATCTAAATAGAAACTCTTTCTATTATTTCACTCTACCATGGCCATGGATTTCTGGACTTGATTCTCATGATCATCATAGGGCTACTCCTCTACCACCGAGGTAGATAGATTCCCATCTTGATGCAATCCAGTTCCTACAATGAACATGCTATAGCCAACATACACCTCAGGGTTCCATATGGCTAGGAGACCGAGTAATGGTGTAGTCAAACTATAACACCCTCAAGGTGAACTGCCGATGCATCTCAGGTCAAAGAACCAGACACACTACTGCAGCATCGAGTCAGTCATTGACGAGAAGGTAGACTTCCTAATGACTACTCGAGGTGGTCACGCTCAGTGCCCTCGTTCTCTAACGAGTACCTGTACTCTCGCTCCGGTGTCTCCACACCGTAGACTCAAGACTCATCTACTAAAGAGAAGCGATCGTACACCAACCTTCCGGATCAATCACCATCCTCGTGATGATCCTATGGTCGGGAGCTGTTTATGAGTTAATAATGATTATTCATGTCTTAAATTTTCAACTCTTGAAAATATGAATTATCATTACCATTAACTCAAAGGATGTATCACAGACACTAAATACACATGTGTGATAGAAAATAACCCATTTCATTAATTATAGTCAAAATTACAATTTTGCCCCTAGAAGTGTATTACAAGTGTCAGCCAATTCTGGCTTCTAGGGCACATATATCTAACAATCTCCCACTTGTCCTAAAGCCAATTGGCTACAAGTCTAAGTCCCATCTTCTCAAGGTGGGCTTCGATCTTCTGCTGGCCCAACGGCTTTGTAAGTGGGTCTGCCACATTATCTGTGGAGTTGACTATGACTTTAACGAGGAATGGCATCTGATGGCATTACTCCAATTTCTGCAGCAAACTTCTTGTACCAGAATGCTTCCTTTGCAGCCTCTGATGCAGCTATATATTCTGCTTCCATGGTGGAATCTGCTATCACAGTTTGCTTGGAACTCTTCCAGCTGACAGCTCCACCATTGCACACAAACAGACTTCCAGATGTCGACTTTCGATCATCTATATCGGACATGAAGTCCGAGTCTGTGTATCCCTGGAACTTGGAGTTCTCCATTACCAAAGACCAACATCATATCCTTAGTTCTTCTCAAGTACTTAAGGATACATTTCACAGAAGTCCAGTGTTCTTCACCTGGATTTGACTGATATCTGCTTGTGACACTCACAGCATGGGCTATATCAGGTCGTGTACATAGCATGGCATACATGAGGCTCCCTATTGCAGAAGCATAAGGGATCTTGCTCATGCGTTCTATTTCCTCAGGTGTGCTGGGGCACATCTTCTTGGAAAGATGAATACCATGTCTGAAGGGTATTAATCCCCTCTTAGAGTTTTCCATACTAAACCTCTTTAGTACTTCCTCTATGTACATCTTCTGTGAAAGTCCTAGCATCCTATTCGGTCTATCCCTATAGACCTTAATTCCTAGAATAAAGGATGCTTCACCTAGGTCTTTCATGGAGAATTCCTTGGACAACCACATCTTGACTGATGTCAACATGGGAATATCATTCCCAATAAGGAGGATGTCATCCACGTACAATACGAGGAAGACAACAGCGCTCCCACTGACCCTTTTGAAAACACATGGTTCCTCTTCATTTTTGATGAAACCAAACTTTTTGATCACATCATTGAAACGAGTGTTCCAGCTCCGAGATGCTTGCTTAAGTCCATATATGGACCTTTGCAGCTTGCAAACCTTGTGATCAGTATCACTGGATGTGAAACCTAGCGGCTGTTCCATATAGATATCTTCCTCAAGATATCCATTTAGGAATGCCGTTTTCACGTCCATTTGCCATATTTCATAATCGAAATAGGCTGCAACAGCAAGCAATGTGCGGATGGATTTTAGCATAGCTACCGGGGAAAAGGTATCCTGATAGTCAATGCCTTCGCGTTGACTATAACCTTTTGCCACCAGTCTAGCCTTGAATGTCTCCACATTCCCATCTGCACCAATCTTTCTCTTGAAGATCCATTTACACCCAATAGGTACTATACCTTCTGGTGGATCTACCAAGGTCCAGACTTGGTTTGAGTGCATCGAGTCAATTCTCTGACTTCATTGCCTCAAGCCATTTCTCGGAGTCGATATCTGATATCGCCTCGTTGTAGGTTTTGGGATCATCACCATGAGCACCATTACCTATGAGGAACATTTCCTCTACGTCCTCTGAAATAATACCTAAGTATCTTTCAGGGGGACGGGAAACTCTTTCCGATCTACGAGGTGGAGGAGGTAGTGTTCTTATTGGCTCAACCTGATTTGGTTCCACTTGGTCCTTAGCTCGTTCTGCTTGTGAGACTTTCTCATCA
>QRFJ01001062.1:203893-277087 GCA_006176705.1 Cocos nucifera
CTGTTTAGCGGATGGACGAGCTGGTAAGGTGGGAGTCCTGGTCTAATACATGAGTTAACTTCTCAAAATCCAAAATAATTTTGAAGTTCTAGAGCCAATCCTTGTAATTAAGTTCGGTCAGTTTATGGGTGTCTAGGATACGTACTAGTGGGTTGGACGTAGATATTTTTCTATAGAAAATCAAAGTTTTTAGTTAGATATTGTAATTAAGACTTGACCAATTTATTTAAAAATTTTATTTTTAAATAAATTAGCTTCCACTATTTTCTTAGATTCCTACACTCCCTCCGTAGAGATGCGAAAATCTCTATGATTAATGATTTCCAGTGGATGGTGCAGTCCCACCAACTGACTCATCACCTCACCTAACAGTTATTGATGATGGATTAGCTAATGGGTGAACAACTCTTGTTCAATGATTCTCTAATCACGGTGCATCCAAATTTGATCTCTAAATCATGAATCTTACTATGCCTGGAATATTGATCCACTCCTTAGTTAAGTCAAACCCACCATTTGCATAAATTGGATTCCTAATTGAGTCTCTCACCGTATCCAAAATATTGAGCCCAATCCATCCTCCAGCCCATAGCATCCAATGCCTAATAGATATGGTTGCATCTTTCTGATTCAACTAAACCACTGTAACCAGCCAAGAACAATCAACCCCAGAAAGGGCTCGCACATCTACAATGGTGGAAAACCTTAGACTTAATCTTTTCTTAGGAAGATTTGATTTAGGTCTCATTAAACTAGACTTGACATAGTCATAACCATTATGACTAACCTAGTGGCATGGGTCAGCTTGAATTATTGGACACCTCAGATCAGGACTGAGCCAACAATTATGGCTAGGTAAGTGAGATCGGTGGAAGGGATATGCCATTAACTCGACAAGAATGCATTCGAGTCGAGTAGCTCCCAATTAAAAACCAGTCGGTTATATCTGCCAGACTTACCTTAGACACTAAATTATTGAGCCAGAATCAATCGAGTTAGCCTACAATCTAGACTCTAACCACTAAGCCTAATTAGGTCTTAGCTTAATCAATCACTCACATGACTCGATCTTGATCCAAACTTAATCCTATTAGGTTGGTCAATTTAAGCACTCTTGATTCCATCTAACTAACTCTTGATTCGATTTGATCAACCGCTTAGACCTAATTGAGCTATCCCAGTCTAAACCCAATTTTATGGATATGTCTTAAATCTAAAAATTCTTAATTTTTAGACTTAACATATTTTATAATCTTAATTTTTAATTAAATTTATGATTCACAAATAAAATATGTAAATAAAATCCTAAGGTTTCAGGATCTAGGGTTTTGCAGAAAATAAGTTTTTGGATTTCTGATTAAGGACGAACGTGCAGCACTCCTACACATCATAAGAACATTCCATTGAATGGAAGGAGAGGGTATTTAAATCCTACTTTATTCTTATGACTGGACGGCTAAGAGGAATGCCTTAATCAAAAATACGAAAACTACAAAACTAGTTAGATCTACATCATATATCTCATATATAAGAATTGATCTAACTATAAACATATTTTGTATACATCTCATGTATCATATCATGCATGTTTTTAGATCTAAATTATCTCATAATCATCTAAAAAATTAAATTTAAATTGATCATATAAAAATAAATTCTATTCTAGATAATTATGTAGAACTATTCTACAACCAGTCTAAACATGCATTCATCATATCTTATATGAACCAAAAATTAAATAATTTTATTTTTTATTTTTTAGATCTTATTATAATATTTATAATATTAAAAAATAATAAATAAATAAATTTAAAAATTATAATTTAATTAAATTAAATTATGATCATGCAAGACTATACATAGAACAATCCTATTCTACAACTAGTCATGCATCTTGTACAACTTCGATCTAAATTATTTAATTTCTAATTTTTTCTAATTTCAGATCTAGTCACATCTCATATGACATCTAAAATCATCTAATTATTAGATTAAAAATAAATTAAAATTAGATCTAAATCATTTATGAGAACCTGGCTTTAATACTAGTTGAAAGAAAAAATTCTATTTTCTGGGTTAGATTCGTTCATATCTGATTTGACCAAGAAAAATATTTTTAAATTTTTTTTCTTAGATCTAAATTAGATCTAATACTTTTTTAGATCTTATTTGATAGATCTAATAAAATAAAATAAAATAAATTAGATTAGATTTAATTTATACCTTATTCTTGGGTAATCTTATTATCTTGTGATGATTGTGCTGATTGCCTAAGGTTTTGGATGTAGCCATGCAATCGTTTGGCCTCTACCATTATCCACTCGGGCAGGATTTGGATATCTCCTTCTCAATCTTTTCTTCAAAGATTAAATCTGGATCTGATCTTGAAAATCTTCAAAATAACTTTTGAAGATCCGATGTTGTCTCTTGCAGTAGTGTTGCCTTCTTCCTTTCTTATCGCCTTGCTCTTGCCTAGATTGTACTAAACTAAAGCCCAAAGCCCCTTGGGCATGGAGAGAAGAGAGAGAATCAGAGGTAGGCATGGAGGAGAAAGGGAGATGGCTATGTGGCATAGGCAAGGGGAGAACTCTTTTAAGCCTAGGCGCAGATAGGGTTTATATAGACCCCGCTGCACCATGCAGTGCCACATCATCCCGACCAATCACATCTCTACGTACAATCAGATCTAAATCTGATTGGTGGGATGATATCATCTGATCTAATCAAATAAGAGCCCCTCTCAAACATCCTTAGGTGGCGCCAAGAATGGTCAAAGTAGAGTCTTTGGCGCCACCTAGTTTGATTTCATGAAGCAACCTGGAGTTCCATTTGTATGGGACTCCATGCATCATTATCCTTAGGTGCATGCCTCCCTAGGCATGCGCCCCCTCCTTTCCTCTTTCTAGTAGGGGGACAAACCTCCTATCTACTCTCCTATGGATGCATGACACATGGACAGATGTCCAAGTGTCAAAGGTCAATGTTTGACCAAAGTCAAAAGATAAGAATTAGTAGGTGATGAAAAATGCCAGGTGTTGTCTTTAATTTATCTCATAAATTAAGACAATCCTTTTCTAACCTAGACAAACTCCAGTTAGATCAAGTAAAGGTACCTGAGTTAGCCCAAATATATTTGGCTCAGTCGAGATAACTTTTGATCATTGTTGAAGGAGAACATTAAGCTCAATCATGTGCTAGCATGATTTTCTTGAACCTAATTGAATCTTATTCAAATCAGTTGAACTGGACTAGTGCAATTGATGATATCCAGGTCCAAATTCTTATTTCTGTGATTTAGTTAAGTTTAGTTCTGCATGGTAATGAGATATGTCATGATCTCTATCATCGACATCATCGAAACACTTTCGTTAACTTTTCGGATTCAGACAACTAGAATGATCGATCATCCAAATCATTCTAATTGTTTCCAAAATCTATCAATGACACCTAGTAGTATTTGGTGGCAACCCATCAGAACTAAAAATAAACCTCTCGATGTAGTTACTTGTGTGATTAAGTTCTTCTATCTTGAGCCCCAATCAAATTAGGGTTAAGGTGAAATCGTCAAACCCTAATTTTCGTCATATGAATTAATCATTCAATTCAAATCCAATGTGAAAACCTTAATAGAAACTCTTTCTATTATTTCACTCTACCATGGCCATGGGCTTAAGGATTTGATTCTCGTGATCATCATAGGGTTGCTCCTCATCTATCGAGGTAGATAGATTTCCTCTTGGTGCAATCTAATTCCTACAATGAACATGCTATAGCCAACATACACCTCAAGATTTCGAATGGCTAGGAGACCGAGTCATGGTGCAGTCAAACTATAATACCCTCAAGGTGAACTACGGATGTACCTTAGGTCAAAGAATCAGACACGCCATTGCAACTTCAAGCTAGTCATCGACGAAAAGGTAGACTTCCTAATGACTGCTCGAGGTGGTCACGCTCAGTGCTCTCATTCTCTAACGAGTATCTATACTCTCGCTCCGACGTCTCTACACTATAGACTCGAGATTCATCTACTATAAAAAAGTGATTGTATACCAACCTTCCAAATCAATCACCATCCTCATGATGATCCTACAGTCAGGAGCATTTTATGAGTTAATAATGACAATCCATGTCTTAAATTTTCAACTCTTGAAAATAAAAATTATCATTGCCATTAACTCAAGGGATGTATCACAGACATTAAATATACATTATGATAGAAAATAACCCATTTTATTATTTATAGTCAAAATTATAATTTTGCTCTTAGAAGTGTATAACAAGTGTTAGCCAATTCTAGCTTCTAGGGCACATATCTAACATAACCTCCTATAGAGAAAAGGTTGTCCTGGTACGTTATTGATCTAAATCATTAATCATAAAACCTTAGATCTAATCTAATATTTTTATGATCTAATTAAATCAGGCTTTAATCTGATTTTTGATCATGAATGAATGTTTAGATAGGATCTAAAGTTTGATTGATGATTTAGTATTATGTAGTGTACATAGTTTCAGATTAAACCCTACAACTAGTATTGTTTATGAATTGAGCCGATTCAATTTTAAAATGAGTCAACTCAATTAGTGAACAATGCTAAGTTGTAAAGAACCTTTCAAAATTTTAAAAAATATTTTTGAAATGCTAAATCCTAACCCTCAGCCCATAAACTTAATTAAAATTAAGTATAATGATTTAGTATTTAGAATTATGAATTAAGACTATAAGTCATTAATCATAAACTTATGGATTATTCGGTTAGCTGAACTAGGTCCATAAATTGGATTAGATCTAAGGTTAGTTAAAGAATGGACTAATTTAAAGTAATTGATCAAATCTAATTAAATGCTAATTTAGATTAGGTCAAGGACTCTATAGACTCAATTATAATAGTTGTAGTTGGTCAAGTCCATGCCTTTAATGAGAATCAAATGGACTTGATTCATGGTTACACGATCGAACCCATAATTACTAGGTTGATCAAATTAAAACTAATGAACTGAATGGTGTCTAAGGTAAGTCTAGCAGTTTGACTAGTGATTTTTAATTGAGAGCTACTCGCATTGATTTGATCTTTGACGAGTTAATGGCATATCCCTTCTATTGATCTCACTTACCTGACCATCCTAGTGAATTAGATTTTGATTAGATCACTTGATGATTTGGGCTCACCCATGTCAATTAAGTAAATCAATCTGACTGATTTAGGTGCTCCTAATGCCAGCTTAGATTAGATCCTTTTAATCTGACTTTGTGAAGTTAGTGGAAGGATCGAAATTAGCTTGTTGAATTTCTCCCACTTCTTAAAATATGTTAATTAAATTCTCTAAAATTATTAGATCCTTAAAAATAAAATAGTTATACAAATAACTAAATCATAGCCTTTCATTAAGTTGAGTGATAATGGGTTCATTAGTATAATGATCATTAGAGGCCTAAAGGCTTGGTGATTATTGACTAATAAAATTATCATTCATCAAATGATAATTTGGTTAAGTCTTTTTGATAGTGGTTTGGTTGGTTGACTAAAGTCGGGCTTGATCATTTATTAGTTAGATAAGATCAAATGTGGTCATATTAATAGTTGGACCTAACCAAACTTTTCAGTGGAGGCTAAAGCCTACTGATTAGATCTCCAGGCAAAATCAATATTATTAAAAGTTATTTAGAGAAATAATTGATTTTGAATCTACTAATAGATGTACATGGGTTGACTAACCAAAGTTGGGCTCGTGTGTAGTTTATGTGGATTCTAGTATCCTCTAAGAAATTAAAGTAATTTCTTGAATTAGAGGTAGAGGCAATCAATTTGTATAAAATAGTGGGAGAACCTTTAGACTAAAGTCCAAGTCATTAGGATAATTGATTCATATACTAATTAGGTTTGGTTTTCCTTTTTGTGCAAAAATGGCCACTAACCTATCGCTTCGGTCATTGTTAGACAATGATAAATTAATGGGATCCAACTTTGATAGCTGGTATCGTAAGTTGAAAATCATTCTGGAGCATGAGTGGATCCTTTATATAGTAATGAATCCAGCACCTGAGGAGCCAGCTCTGAATGCTAAAAGAGCGGTATAAGATACTTATCAGAAGTGGCTCAATAACTGTACCATCATTTGGTGCATAATGCTGACTGCAATAAACGATAAGTTCAACTACAGGTTCAAGAATGCCCAGCCATAGGAGATGCTTCAAATGTTGAATGACTCCTTTGGCATGCCTGATGATGTTGAAAGGCATAAAATAAGTTATGTCATTTTTAATGCTCGAATGAGGGACGGGGCCTCAGTTACCAATCATGTATTGCACATGATCGAGATGATTGAGCACCTTAGCAAGCTAGGCTTTTTTCTGCATGACCAGCTCGGTAAGGATGCGATCCTTAATTCCTTGTCCAAGTCCTTCCTTCCTTTTCTGACTCATTTTAGAATGACAAAGCCTACAGTCAACTACCATGGCTTGTTGGGGTTGCTGTAGAATTTTGAGAAAGATCACTAACTCTAAAAGGAGATGGTGAATGTAGTGGGAGGGTCTTCTTCTGACCGTCGATCCTTTAAGAAAGAAAAGAAGAATAAGAAGGTGCAGCCTAATGCCGAAATGACTGCATAGGGTCAGACCAAGAAATGCAAGCCCGACCAGAGTCAGGAGGAGTGCTTCTTTTGCAAGAAGCAGGAGCATTGAAAGAGGAACTTGAAGGGAAATTCTGATTTCCCTGACCAGGTTTGTTCAGATCTGATCAGATCAAGAGATATATTTCAAAAAAAATTTTCTTTGATCTAGATCAGATCTAAGATATTTTAGATCTGATTATTAATATTTTAGAAATAAAATAAAATCTAGATAAATTAAATCAAATTTAATTTATCTTGATATGGATAATCCTATTACCCATTGATGATCCTGTATGCAGCGAAAGGTTCTGGATCTAGCCACGTAAGTGCCTGGCCTCTATCGGTATCCACTTGGACTAGATCTAGAGATCCTCTTCTTCTCTATCACGTCTCCAGAAATTAGATCTAGATATGATCTGGAGGATCTTCAAAACTTCTTTTGAAGATCAGCAGTCATCCTTTCCAGCAGTGCAGCCTTCTAGCTTTCAATCGTCATTCTTTGATCTGAATCGCACCAACCAAAAGTCCAAAACACCTTTTGGATGTGGAGAGGAAGGGGAGAAGGTGGTTTGGCATGGAGGAAGAGGGGAGAGGCAGCCTTGGGCGTGGGGAATTGTGATTCCTTTCAATCACTTCTAATAACAACCTGGGTTGGGCGCAGGGTCTTATTTATAGACTGTTTGTGATCCAACTTCTCTTCTTCCCAACCAATCACAACTCTTTGTGAAATCAGATCTAAATTTGATTGGTGGGAATAGAGTCCCCTGGATTCCTCCTTAGAGGGTGCCTAAGACCAGTCAAAGTTGGTTCTTAGGAGAACTCTAATTGGAATGCAAAAAGGAGATAGAGTCCCTATCCAACAGGGACTCCTAAGCGCCTCCAACTTGCTAGGTTCTAGCAGGGGGACAGGCCCCCACCAGCTCTCCAATAGGTTTATGACATGTGGTCAAAAGTCAAAGTGTCAGTGGTCAACATTTGACCAGTCAAAGGTAGACTTTTGACCAGAGTCAAAGAACAAGAAATGGCAGGTGACCAAAAATGGCAGGTAATGTCTTACAAAATAAGACAACCTTTTCTAACCTGGACAACCTTCAGTCAGACAATATGAAGGCCTCTGATTGAGCACAAACTCCTTTGGCTCAGTCAGGATAACTTATTTATGATAGCAAAAGAAGAACGTTAGGTTCAATCGAGTGGTAGCACGATTTTCTTGAACCTAATTGAATCTCATTCAGTTCAATTGAACTAGATCAGTTCAATTGATGATCACCAGATTCAAACCCTTATTTGTGTGACCCAGTTAGGTTCAGTTCTGTATGGTAATGGGATATGTCATGATCTCTATCATCGACATCATCGAAACTCCTTTCGATGGATCAGAACTCTTCTGATTCGAACAACTAGAATGATCGATCATCTAAATCATTCTAATTGCTCCCAAAATCTACTAGTGACACCTAGCAGTATATGGTGGCAACCCATCAGAGCTGAATGCAAACCTCTTGGTGCAGCTACCTGTGTGATTAAGTTCTTCTATCTTGAGCCCCGATCAGATTAGGGTTAAGGTAAACTCGTCAAACCCTAGTTTCTATCATATGATGTAATCATTCGATTCGAGTCCGATGTGAAAATCTAAATAGAAACTCTTTCTATTATTTCACTCTACCATGGCCATAGACTTCTGGACTTGATTCTCATGATCATCATAGGGCTGCTCCTCTACCACCGAGGTAGATAGATTCCATCTTGATGCCATCCAGTTCCTACAATGAACATGCTATAGCCAACATACACCTCAGGGTTCCGAATGGCTAGGAGACCGAGTAATGGTGTAGTCAAACTATAACACCCTCAAGGTGAACTACCGATGCACCTCAGGTCAAAGAACCAGACACACTACTGCAGCATCGAGTCAGTCATTGACGAGAAGGTAGACTCCCTAATGACTACTCGAGGTGGTCACGCTCAGTGCCCTCATTCTCTAATGAGTACCTATACTCTTGCTCTGGTGTCTCCACACCGTAGACTCAAGACTCATCTACTAAAGAGAAGCGATTGTACACCAACCTTCCGGATCAATCACCATCCTCGTGATGATCCTATGGTCGGGAGCATTTTATGAGTTAATAATGATTATTCATGTCTTAAATTTTCAACTCTTGAAAATATGAATTATCATTATCCATTAACTCAAAGGATGTATCACAGACACTAAATACACATATGTGATAGAAAATAACCCATTTTATTGATATTAGTCAAAATTATAATTTTGCCCCTAGAAGTGTATTACAAGTGTCAGCCAATTCTGGCTTCTAGGGCACATATATCTAACAATCTCCCACTTGTCCTAAAGCCAATTGGCTACAAGTCTAAGTCCCATCTTCTCAAGGTGGGCTTCAATCTTCTGCTGGCCCAATGGCTTTGTAAGTGGGTCTGCCACATTATCTGTGGAGTTGACTCTCTTGACCTCGACGTAACCCTTCTCGAGGTAATCGCGGATGAGGTGGTATCACCGTTTGCTTGGAACTCTTCCAGCTGACAGCACCACCATTGCACACAAATAGACTCTCAGATGTCAACTTTCGATCATCTATATCGGACATGAAATCCGAGTCTGTGTATCCCTGGACTTGGAGTTCTCCGTTACCAAAGATCAACATCATATCCTTAGTTCTTCTCAAGTACTTAAGGATACATTTCACAGAAGTCCAATGTTCTTCACCTAGGATTTGACTGATATCTGCTTGTGACACTCACAGCATGGGCTATATCAGGTCGTGTACATAGCATGGCATACATGAGGCTCCCTATTGCAGAAGCATAAGGGATCTTGCTCATGTGTTCTATTTCCTTAGGTGTGCTGGGGCACATCTTCTTGGAAAGATGAATACCATGTCTGAAGGGTATTAATCCCCTCTTAGAGTTTTCCATACTAAACCTCTTTAGTACTTTCTCTATGTACATCTTCTGTGAAAGTCCCAGCATTCCTATTCGGTCTATCCCTATAGATCCTTAATTCCTAGAATAAAGGATGCTTCGCCTAGGTCTTTCATGGAGAATTCCTTGGACAACCATAATTTGACTGTTGTCATCATGGGAATATCATTCCTAATAAGGAGGATGTCATCCACGTACAATACGAGGAAGACAACAGCGCTCCCACTGATCTTTTTGAAAACACATGGTTCCTCTTCATTTTTGATGAAACCAAACATTTTGATCACATCATTGAAATGAGTGTTCCAGCTCCGAGATGCTTGCTTAAGTCCATATATGGACCTTTGCAACTTGCAAACCTTGTGATCAGTATCACTGGATGTGAAACCTAACGACTGTTCCATATAGATATCTTCCTCAAGATATCCATTTAAGAATGCTATTTTTACGTCCATTTGTCATATTTCGTAATCGAAATAGGCTGCAACGGCAAGCAATGTGCGGATGAATTTTAGCATAGCCACTGGGGAAAAGGTATCCTGATAGTCAATGCCTTCGCGTTGACTATAACCTTTTGCCACTAGTCTAGCCTTGAATGTCTCCATATTTCTATCTGCACCAATCTTTCTCTTGAAGATCCATTTACACCCAATAGGTACTATACCTTCTGGTGGATCTACCAAGGTCCAGACTTGGTTTGAGTGCATCGAGTCAATTTCTGACTGCATTGCCTCTAGCCATTTCTTGGAGTCGATATCTGATATCGCCTCGTTGTAGGTTTTGGGATCATCACCATGAGCACCATTACCTATGAGGAACATTTCCTCTACGTCCTCTGAAATAATACCTAAGTATCTTTCAGGGGACGAAAAACTCTTTCCGATCTACGAGGTGGAGGAGGTAGTGTTCTTATTGGCTCAACCTGATTTGGTTCCAATTGGTCCTTAGCTCATTGTACTTGTGAGACTTTCTCATCAAGCTTGATCTGCCTTTCCAATGCCGCTATCTTGAATAAACTATTTTTCAAGAAAGATGGCATGTCGACTCACAATCACATTGTGGTCTTCTGGAATGTAGAAATAGTATCCTAATGACTCTTTAGGATATCCTATGAATCAAGCTCTAAAGGACCTAAACTCTAACTTGTCCGCTTGTTATCTTTTGACATGAGCCAGACAACCCCAAATTTTGAGATGACTCAGACTTGATTTCTTACCGTGCCATATCTCATACGGTGTGGTAGGAACGGTTTTAGAGGGAACCCTATTCAGTAGATAAATTGAAGTTAACAATGAGTGTCCCCAAAGGAAATAAAGGAGGTCTGTGAAGCTCATCATGGATCGAACCATATCCAATAGGATCCGATTTCTTCGTTCTAAAACCCCGTTGAGTTGAGGTGTTCCTAATGGAGTCCATTAAGAGATTATGCCATTTTCCTTTAGATAGTCTAGGAATTCCCGACTAAGGTATTCACCTCCTCGATCTGATCGAAGAACCTTAATGGGTTTTCCAGTTTGTTTTTCTACTTCATGTCTGAATTCTTTGAACTTTTCAAAAGCTTCAGACTTGTGTCTCATAAGATACACATATCCATACCTAGACAGATCATCGGTAAAGATAATGAAGTAGACAAAATTGCCTCTAGCCGGCACATCAAATGGGCCGCACACATCAGTATGTACTAGGGCAAGGAGATCTGTGGCCCTCTCCCCATGTCCAAAAAAAGAGAGTTTTGTCATTTTGCCTTGAAGACAGGATTCATAAGTTGGATATGACTCGGAAGTCAATGGACTCAATAGTCCATTTTTCTCCAATTTGTTGATCCTATCTTCTGCTATATGACCTAATCTCAGGTGCCATAGATATCTGTCATTTGGACTATCCCTAGGTCATTTGGCATTCACATTTTGCTCGATGGTTAAAATAGGTACATCAATATGTAGCTGATAAAGATCATTAATAAGGAAACCATTTGTAATTTTATTTCTTTCATAAAGAATGTTACAATGGTCCTTAAAGAAGGTAATCACATAGCCTTCTTGTGCTAAGCATGAAACAGAAATCAAATTCCTGCTAGCTGCAGGCACATAATAACAGTCTTTCAAAACTAAGTCTAAACTAGATGGTAATCGAAGAGGGTATGTTCCCATGGCTACTGCAGCAACTTTTGCTCCATTATTGATGCGTAGGATCATGTCTCCATCCCTCAACCTCCTGCTATCTTTAAGATCCTGCATGGAAGTGCACAGATGAGCACTAGAACCAGAGTCAAGCACCCAACTAGATGCAGAAGAAATCGTAAGGTTAGACTCAATAACGAGCATACCTCTAAAAGGACCTTCCTTCTTATTCTTCAGGGTGGCCAGGTAAGTAGGGTAGTTTCGATTCCAATGGTCGTCGCTGTTGCAATGAAAACACTTTTCTTTGACATTGGCCTTTTTCTTTGGTTCTACCTTCTTCTTCTTTGTTCCTTCCACCTTCTGCTTTTTCGCAGACTTCTTTTTCTTTCTATAAGATTTTCTTTTGGAAGAAGTCCGTTCCATAGCAAGAACTGAGCCTTTAGAACCTTTCATAGAAAGCTCAGCGGTAACCAGCATATTCATTAATTCGGCCAAGGAATTTTGAAGTTTATGCATGTGGTAATTCATGATGAATTGCCCATATGCATCAGTCAAGGATTGCAGAATAATATCGTTCTGTAGATCCAAGTCTAACTTCACACCGAGCTTCTCAAGCTCCTCCATATCCTTGATCATTGTCAGACAGTGATCTTGGACTGACTGTCCCATCACGCATCTTAGCCTTAAAAAGTCATTTTGTGACTTGATATTTGGCTGCGCGACTCTGTTCACCAAACATCTCCTGTAGGTGAGCCAACATTTGGCGAGCAATCCTGATATCCTCATGTTGGCGCTGGAGCTCATCAGACATCGAGCCCAACATGTAATATCTGGCCTTATTATCTTCGTCTATCCATTTTTCCAGAGATGCTCTCTGTTCAATAGATGGACGGGCTGGTAAGGTGGGAGGGTCCTGGTCCAAAACATGGGTTAACTTCTCGGAACCCAAAACTATTTTGTAGTTCCTGAGCCAATCTTTATAATTGGGTCCAGTCAGTCTATGTGTGTCCAGGATACGTGCTAATGGGTTGGACGCAGACATTTTCCTGTAGAGAGTCAAAGATTCTAGTTAGATACTGTAATTATGACTTGATCCAATTTGTTTAGGAATTTTATTTTTAAACAAATTAGCTCCCACTATTTTTTGGATCCCTACACTTCCTCTGTAGAGATGCAAAAATCTCCATGATTAATGATTTCTAGTGGGTGGTGCGGTCTCACCAACTGACTCATCACCTCACCTAATAGTTATTGGTGATGGGTTAGCCAATGAGTGAACAACTCTTGTTCAATGATTCTCTAATCATGGTGCACCCAAACTTGGTCTCTAATTCATGAATCTCACCATATCCGAAATATTGATCCACTCCTTAGTTAAGTCAGACCCACCATTTGCATAGACTGGGTTCCTAATTGAGTCTCTCACCATATCCAAAATATTGAGCCCAACTCATCCTCCAGCCCATAGCATCCAATGCCTAATAGACATGGTTGCATCTTTCCGGTGCAATTGAGCCACTGTATCCAGCTAGAACAATCAACCCCGGGAAGGGCCCGCACATCTACAATGGTGGAAGACCTCAGACTTAATCTTTTCTTAGGAAGAATTGATTCAGGTCTCATTAAACTAGACTTATCATAGTCATAACAATTATGACTAACCTAGTGGCATGGGTTAGCTCGGATTATTGACCACCTCAGATCAGAACTGTGTCAATAGATATGGCCAGGTAAGTGAGATCGGTGGAAGGAATATGCCATTAACTCATACAAGAATGCATTCAGATCGAGTAGCTTCCAATTAAAAATCAGTCGGTCGTATGTGCCAAACTTACCTTAGACACCAAATTATTGAGCCAGAACCAATTGGGTTAGCCTACAATCCAGACTCTAACCTCTGAGCCTAATTAGGTCTTGCTTGATCGTGACTCGATCTTGACCTAGACTTAATCCTATTAGGCTGGTCAATTTAAGCATTGTTGATCCCATCTAACCAACTCTTGATTCGGTTTGATCAACCGCTTAGACCTAATTGAGCTACCCAAGCCCGAACCCAGTATTATGAATATGTCTTAGATCTAAAATTCTCAATTTTAGACCTAATTAATATTCTATAATCTTAATTTTTAATTAAGTAGGGTTCATAAACAAAATATGCACAATAAATCCTAGGGTTTCAGGATCTAGGGTTTTGCAGAAAGTAAGTTTTGGATTTCTGATTAAGGACGAACACGCAGCACCCCTACACATCATAAGAACACCCCATCGAATGAGAAGAGAGGGCCTTTAAATCCTTCTTCGTTCTTATGACCGGACGGCCAAGAGGAACGCCTTAATCAGGAACATGCAATACTACAAAACAGTTTTAGATCTATATCATATATCTCATATACAAATTAGATCTAATCATGGCATATTTTGCATACATCTCATGTATCAAATCATGCATATTTTTAGATCTAAATTATCTCATAATAATCTAAAAAATTAGATTTAAATTGATCTAATCAAAATAAATTCTAATCTAGATAATTATGTAGAACTATTCTACAACTAGTCTAGACATGCATCAATCATATCTCATATGATATTTAAAATTAAATAATTTTATTTACTATTTTTTAGATGTTATTATAAATATTATAATATCAAAAAATAGTAAATAAATAGATCTAAAATATGATTTAATTAGATTAAATCAAAAACATGCAAGACTATTCTATAGAACTATTCTATTTTAGAACTAGTCATGCATATTTCCTAATCTTAGATCCAAATCATTTAATTTTAATTTTTTTGATTTTAGATCTAATCACATCTCATGTGACATCTAAAATTATTTATTTTCTAATTAAAATAAATTTAAAATTATATCTAAACACTTTTAGAACCTCGGCTCTGATACCAGTTGAAGGAAAATTATGATTTCCCTGACCAGGTTCGTTCAGATCTGATCAGATCAAGAGATATATTTCAAAAATTTTTTTCTTTGATTTAGATTAGATCTAAGATATTTTAGATTTAATTATTAATATTTTAGAAATAAAATAAAATCTAGATAAATTAAATCAAATTTAATTTACCTTGATATGGGTAATCCTATTACCCGTTGATGATCCTGTATGCAGCGGAAGGTTCTAGATCTAGCCACGCAAGTGCCTGGCCTCTACCGGTATCCACTTAGGCTACATCTAGAGATACTCTTCTTCTCTATCATGTCTCCAGAAATTAGATCTAGATCTGATCTGAAGGATCTTCAAAACTCTTTTTGAAGATCAGCAGTCATCCTTTGCAGCAGCGCAGCCTTCTAGCTTTCAGTCGCCTTTCTTTGATATGAATCACACCAACCAAAAGTCCAAAACTCCTTTTGGATGTGGAGAGGAAGGGGAGAAGGTGGTTTGGCATGGAGGAAGAGGGGAGAGGCAGCCTTGGGCGTGGGGAATTGTGATTCCTTTCAATCACTTCTAATCACAATCTGGGTTGGGCGCAGGGTCTTATTTATAGACTGTCTGTGATCCAACTTCTCTTCTTCCCAACCAATCACAACTCTTTGTGAAATCAGATCTAAATTTGATTGGTGGGAATAGAGTCCCCTGGATTCCTCCTTAGAGGGTGCCTAAGACCAGTCAAAGTTGGTTCTTAGGAGAACTCTAATTGGAATCCAAAAAGGAGATGGAGTCCCTAGTCCAACAGGGACTCCTAGGCGCCTCCAACTTGGGCACACGCCAAGGGTGGCGTGCGCCCTCTTCCTTGCCAGGTTCTGGCAGGGGGACAGGCCCCCACCAGCTCTCCAATAGGTGCATGACATGTGGTCAAAAGTCAAAGTATCAATGGTCAACATTTGACCAGTCAAAGATAGACTTTTGACCAAAGTCAAAGAACAAGAAATGGCAGGTGACCAAAAATGGCAGGTAATGTCTTACAAAATAAGACAACCTTTTCTGACTTGGACAACCTCCAGTCAAACCATATGAAGGCCTCTGATTGAGCACAAACTCCTTTGGCTCAGTCAGGACAACTTATTTATGATAGCAAAAGAAGAACGTTAGGTTCAATCAAGTGCTAGCACGATTTTCTTGAACCTAATTGAATCTCATTCAGATCAACTGAACTAGATTAGTTCAATTGATGATCACCAGATTCAAACCCTTGTTTGTGTGACCCAGTTAGGTTCAGTTCTGTATGGTAATGGGATATGTCATGATCTCTATCATCGACATCATCGAAACTCCTTTCGATAGATCAAAACTCTTCTGATTCGAACAGCTAGAATGATCGATCATCTAAATCATTCTAATTGCTCCCAAAATCCACCAGTGACACCTAGCAGTATATGGTGGCAACACATCAGAGCTGAATGCAAACCTCTTGGTGCAGCTACCTGTGTGATTAAGTCCTTCTATCTTGAGCCCCGATCAAATTAGGGTTAAGGTAAACTCGTCAAACCCTAGTTTCTATCATATGATGTAATCATTCGATTCGAGTCCGATGTGAAAATCTAAATAGAAACTCTTTCTATTATTTCACTCTGCCATGGTCATGAACTTTTAGACTTGATTCTCATGATCATCATAGGGCTGCTCCTTTACCACCGAGGTAGATAGATTCCATCTTGATGCCATCCAGTTCCTACAATGAACATGCTACAGCCAACATACACCTCAGGATTTTGAATGGCTAGGAGATCGAGTAATGGTGTAGTCAAACTATAACATCCTCAAGGTGAACTACCGATGCACCTCAGGTCAAAGAATTAGACACACTACTGCAGCATCGAGTCAGTCATTGACAAGAAGGTAGACTCCCTAATGACTACTCGAGGTGGTCACGCTCAGTGCCCTCGTTCTCTAACGAGTACCTATACTCTTGCTCCGGTGTCTCCACACTATAGACTCAAGACTCATCTACTAAAGAGAAGCGATTGTACACCAACCTTCCGGATCAATCACCATCCTTGTGATGGTCCTATGGTCGGAAGCATTTTATGAGTTAACAATGATTATTCATGTCTTAAATTTTCAACTCTTGAAAATATGAATTATCATTACCATTAACTCAGAGGATGTATCACAGACACTAAATACACATATATGATAGAAAATAATCTATTTTATTAATATTAGTTAAAATTATAATTTTGCCCCTAGAAGTGCATGACAAGTGTCAGCCAATTCTGGCTTCTAGGGCACATATATCTAACAGAATTGTCCTCTGTACATTGCCTTCCTGAACCCAAACAGGCTGAGGAGGAAGCAAGTGGTTGCTGGGCAAGATAATTATATGATAATACCTTGCAATTTTTTCTTATTTGATTCTACTACCTAGGTATTAGATACTAGAAGCCTTTATCATATTTATAATTCTATGCAGGGCTTGTAGGTCAGTAGGAGATTTGATCAAGGCAAGAGATTCCTGAATGTTGGAGATAGAAGACAAATTCCAATTCTAGCTTTAGAAATCATGAATCTTGTAATCAATTCAAATATGGTAATTCTTAATTAATATCATTTTTGTCCAACTTTCTTATTGAATGTTATTTCTATAGGCCTTTTGGCCATGAATGGTTATGAAATATCAATAAAAATAAATTTTGTAATATCATTTTGAATGGTGTTATAATTTTTATTGGATAATTGAATAACGATATTTATTTATTAACTATGCTTGTTAATGTCGTTCAATCCTCCGGTAAATGCCCTAGAATTAGTGATGTGTCCGAAGTCTACCTTTGGCACTGTAGGCTGGGTCATATTAATAAGAATAGAATAAACAGGTTAGCTCAAGAAGGAATTCTTGAGATTAGTGATTATGAATCACTTCCGATCTATGAGTCCTATCTTCTTAGCAAGATGACCAAGTCACCTTTTATTGAAAAAGATGAACGAGCCACTGAACTCCTGAGTCTAGTACATTCAGATGTATGTGCACCCATGAGCTCAAGTGCCAAAAATAGATATTTCTACTTCATAACCTTTACAGATGACCTATCGAGGTATGGATACATCTATTTAATGAAGCATAAGTCAAAGTTATTTGAAATATTCAAACTATTTCGAAATGAGGTAGAGAAACAAACTGGAAAGAGTATTAAAACTCTTTGATCTAACCAAGGGGGTGAGTACCTTTCTAATGAGTTTCTGATATATCTAGAAAAGAATGGGATTCTCTCTTAATGGACCCCTCCTAGAACACCACAATATAATGGTATGTCTGAAAGAAGGAATCGAATCCTATTGGACATGATTTGATCCATGATGGGGTTTGCTACTTTGCCGATCTTCTTATGGGGATATGTGCTTGAGTCAGGTTGTTATATTCTAAATAGGATTCTAAGTAAATCTGTTAATAAAATACCATATGAGATATGGGCAGGGTGCAAGCCAGTGCTCTCACACCTTAGGATTTAAGGGTGTCCGGCTTATGTCAAATATTTAATGATAGACAAGCTTGGACCTAGGTCTGATAAATATAGTTTTATAGGTTATCCAAAAGAAATCAAAGGATATTACTTCTACCTTGCTGATCAGTAAAAAGTGCTTGTCAGCCTTAAGGTAGTCTTTTTAGAAAAGAAGTTTCTTGATGAAGGAACTAATACCTCTAAGATCGAACTTGATGAAGTTCGGCAGGTGGAAGAACAGACACAAGTTGAACCTGAGCTGGATCTGATTAGATCAGAATCAGAATCCATTGTAGATGAACCCTTAAGATGATCTGTTAGAGTATCATGTCAATCAGATAGATACTATGATTTTTTGGTCCGAGATGGGGATCCTATCGAACTCGATGAGAACGATGAGGATCCAATCACCTATATGGATGCAATGTAGAGATTCAACTCTAAGAAATGGCTTGAGATCGTGAAATTTGAAATGGAGTCCATGAAAGCCAACAATATATGGACATTGGTTGATCTACCTGAAGGGGTAAAACCTATAGAATGTAAGTGGGTCTTCAAAAAAAAAAGAAGCACAGATGAAAAGGTGGAGACCTATAAAGCCCGTCTGATTGTTAAGGGGTATCATTAACATTATAGTATTGACTATAATGAGACATTCTCTCCTATGGCAATGCTCAAATCAATTCGAATTATGCTTGCCATTGCTGTCTATCTGGACTATGAAATCTGGCAGATGGATATGAAAATGGCTTTCCTAAATGGAGAGTTGGATGAAGAGATATATATGATACAACCTGAAGGATTCACATTCGTAGATGATTCTAAGGTGTGTAGGCTTCAGAGGTCCATTTATGGACTAAAGCAGGCATCTCGGAGCTAGAATATATGATTTGATAGAATAATCAAAATGTATGGCTTCATTAAGAATGAAGAGGAGCCCTGCATATACAAGTAGACTAATAGTCCAGCTATAGTATTCCTAGTATTGTATGTGGATGATATTTTCTTAATCGAGAATGATGTCCCTACATTACATGAAATAAAGATCTAGCTGTCATCATAGTTCTCTATGAAAGATTTGGAAGAAGCTTCCTACATCCTAGGAATGAAGATCTATAGAGATAGATCTAAAAGATTGCTTGGATTGTCCCAATCTACGTACATTGATACTGTACTGAAATGGTTTAGCATGAAGAATTTTAAGAAAGTCTATCTATCGATAGGCCATGAAATTTCTCTTTCAAAAAGGGATTGGTCGATAACACATCTAGAAAGAGAGCATATGAGTAGAATACCATATGCTTTGATAGTGGATTCTATAATGTATGCCATGATATGTACGTGACCAGATGTGATATACTCACTAGGGGTAGTGAGTAGATACCAATCTGATCTAGAGAAGAACCACTATAAGATTGTTAAAACCATCCTGAAGTATTTAAGAAATACTAAGGACCAGTGGCTTGTATATGGTGAATTAGATTTGAAACTTATGAGATTCACAAACTCTAATTTTTAGTCTGATCATGATGATAGCAAGAGTGTATCGGGATATATATTCATCTTTAATGATAGGGCCATCTGCTGGAAGAGTTTCAAGCAGTACACTATGGTCGATTTAGTTTGCAAGGTGGAGTATGTCGCTGCATCAGATGCTGCCAAAGAAGCAGTGTGGCTAAGAAAATTCATCACCGAGCTTGGAGTAGCATCCTTCCTTGAAGGTCCTATTCTGCTTTATTGCGATAGCTCTAGAGCCATTGCTCAAGTAAAGGAACCAAAGACATACCAACGAACGAAGCATATTCTGTGCTGCTACCATCTTGTCCGAAAAATTATGGATCAACATGACGTCGACCTTTAGAAGATCGATGGAAAGAAGAACCTAGCCGATCCATTCACTAAAGCTATTGCGGTGAAGGAGTTCAACGACTTCAAGTCGAAGATAGGTATTAGATACTGCACCGATTGGCTTTAGTCTAAGTGAGAGATTGTTGAAATATGTACCAAAGTCAATCATCAGCCTGTTGATGGTTGGACTATACATTTATAATTATATATAAATTATAAATTAATAAAAAATATTTTAGCATTTTTCATCATAAATTTTTTCATCTTCTAATGAACTCATATGTTGTGATGAAGTCCTTAGGACTATCTAGATTCGATAAAGAAAAATTTATCATTTAGTCCATAAATTGTTCACGATCAAATGATATGTTGTTACTGAGGAGGACAACGTTTATTGAGTATAGATTGTTGTATGCCATATAGGTTGGTTGTCCTCGTAACCATGGAGTGTTGAGATACTAGTATGGCATGCAAATGAGATGTATAGGTACGTCTGCACTAAATGTGACCAACTTCGGAGCATTTTTCCTATCAAGATTAGCTTCAATGGAATATGGGTATAAGAGTCCCTCTAACCTGAGATCACCAAGGTGACTTTCAAGCAACTCACTGTGTTTTGGTGCTGGACTACCTAAATTTTTAATTCATTGATGAAAGGCTTTTAGGCACACTCAAGTACTTAAGGAGTTAGTGTGTGTATCAAGATGGGATTGACCACTCCTAGATTTAGGAGTTATGTTAAATGGTATTTCAATTTAGCAAAGCCTTGGTCAGAATAGTCCTTGTGAGGGGTCATAGGACTAATTGCTTTGAGACATAATTTGGATGTATCTTCTAGGATTGACAGTCAAACCCTAATGTCATCCTATGCATAGAGGTCAAAGGAATGAATTATATGGTAATTATATTTGCATAGGTTTTGAATGTTGTGATTGTGACTATTCAACCTATTCGGACATTGGGTACCATTGCTAGATGGTCACTTCGATTAGTATAGAAATTGATTTTTATGCTACCGGCTTAGGTTCAAATCTATGAAGTCACACACATTAGAGGTTTCTACGTGATCTAATGGTTGGTGAGGAGTCCCACTCGACTGGGACTATGGTCAAGAGTCCCACTGAACTGAGACTCTTCGACTGGGAGTCTTACTGGGTTAGGACACTGAGTCTCAATGTTTGAGAGTCTATGGTCAAGAGTCCCACGGGACTGAAACTCTTTGACTAAGAGTTCTACTACTCTGGGACTCTAAGTTCTACATGTTTGAAACTTTGTAATTAAGAGTTGGGACTCTACAATCATAAGTTCCACTTGTTTCGAACACCGAGATCAAGAGTCCCACTAGTTTGGGACTCTTCGATCAAGAGTTTTATTTTGATGGGACTTTGTTGTCCGGATACCCATTAGATTTGGACTCTAATTTTATGAAAAATTTTATTAGTGATTTAATCACTAATTAACTTAATTTGATTGAGTAATTATTTTTGGTTCAAGTCCAATTGAATTGGGTTTGACCCGATTAGGTCACGAGTTGACCTAATCACCGAGGAGTTCTAAATCCTGATTTGATCAGAAGTTGAGCTTGATCAATTTTTGATTTTATTAGAATCTAATTGAGCCTAATTAAGCCTAAATGTATTGGATTTAATTTAGTCTAATTGGATCTAACCAATTTTGATTGGGTTGGTTCAGTTGGTTGAAGTTTAGAATTCAAAGACTAGTTTGACTAGTCTTCCTATGCGCCACATTTAACCCCATGCCCCAATTAAATTCTCTCATACCTTTTTGCTCATGCACATAAGATATTTTTACTGGTCTTTCCACATCCTCAATGGATAAGTTATGATTAGTTGCCATCCAAATTCAAAAGGAGTTTGAATTTGGATCAACAATAACCATATCTTATCCCTGCGCCACCTAAACTTTTGTGCTCCTATTATCTCCACATGAAAGGGGTTTATCATGAAATTTTCTTTGCTGAAGAGTAGGCACAAAACTCCTTCCCACGTCCCAATTAAGTTTAAATTCAGTTGGTTGAAGTTTTGGATTAAAATGAGATTTGAATTCAAAATTGGCAACCAACTTGTTCTCATCTTCCCATGCATATGTGACACTGTTTGGCGCAAAATAAAAAAGGGAGATTTTTGGGACATGTGAAATTGATCTGAAAAGAAGTAGAGGACTTTTGTGAGCCTTTGTGTGCATAAAAAAAAAGTTTAAAATTTTCATGAGAAGAAAAAATTAGAGAGGGGCCAGTGCAGGGTTTTCATTGAGTGTAGCCCTAGGTATTTGACCTAGGATTCGGAAAGATATTGCATGAGCTACGAGCGTCCAAAGCCCATGAAACTTTAGAGAGAACCTCCTCTACCTCTCTACTATATCTACCACTAAGTTGGAGCATCTGTGAAGCCCGTAGATGAAGATCAAAGTCATTCGATCAAAATAGCCCCTAAAAGATTTTGGTGTCGAGCTAGCACTCGTGGGAAGCCGATCAGGATTAGGAGCCTCATATGGATGATCCATGGAGGCCAAACATCTATGTGGCTGCATCGTGACTAGAGGACCTTCTCGATGATGATCAAATCATGGTGATCGACTATCCATAAAAAAAGGTATTATGTTCTGAACACATTAATGTCGTAAATAGTTTGTTGCATAGTTTTATTTTTCAGATCTATATTAATGCATGCATATTATATTTAGATCCTTAGTGTAGGATTTAATATTTTGATATGATTAGTAGGTAATTAATTAGATTAATTATTTTTTTGCTGTAACTCTACTATTTTCATAAAATTTTTGAAAGTAGCACTGCAAATCCTGCACTGCATCCTTCATAATGATCATCAAACCCATTAGCACCCAACTTAATGGAAGGCTATGATCATATTATCTCCATAACAATTTCATTTTATGGACCTAATAATTTAGAGGATTTTGCTAATGAAATGAAGAGAAAAGATTAACCAATTATCAACAACCCTCCTACTGACTTCACCAAGTCATAACAAGAACTAATGACCTAGCCGATTATTAGGCACCAAAATCAGTCATACTAATTATCTTAATGGCATGGGTCAGCTTGAATTTATTAAGTGATCTAATCAAAACACAATCAACCAGGATAGCCAAGTAAGTGAGATTGGTGGGAGGGATATGCCATTAACTCTCCATAGACTCAATCTATACAAGTACCTCTTAATTAAATACCACTGGTCAAGACTGCCAAACTTTTCTTAGACACCATCCGATTAATTAGTTTTGATTTGATATACCTAATAATTTGGGCTTGGCCACTAAGCCACAATTAGGTCAACTTGATAAAATAATGGACTTGATTAACTATAACTATTGAAAATTGATCAAGAAAAGAATTGACCTAATCTGAATAAACTATTAATTAAATTTGATCAATTAATTACTTAGTCCATTATTTATGTTCTCTAACCCTAGATCTAACCTAGTTAATACAACTAGATCTAAGCTAACCTAAAAACCCATGGTTTATGAACATGGCCTTTAGATCTTTGATTCCCCAATCTAGATCTCTTGGTTTCATAACATAATTCTTAATTAAGTTTATGAACTTTGAAACATTTTCAATATATAAAATAATTTTATAAAACTTTTATGTAAAAATATTCTATTCATAAATTAGGGTCAACCTCTTCCTGTTAGGAGCCAACTCCTCATAATGGGTTGGCCCATAGGTTGACCTTTGTGATAAAATAGAGAACTAAAAATTTTGTCTGCAGTAACCGAGTCAACCCCAATAGAAAAGGTCGACCCTTAGGGACTGGGGTTGACTTGAATAGGATAGGAGTCAACCCTTATAGGCATGCCAGCAACTATTGTAAAGTTTTAGTTCCTAATATTTTTATAATTTCTTAATAAAATCAATCATAAATCTTCTTTAGATCTCATCTAAACTTATTTATGATTTTAGATTTTATTTTTAATAATTAGATTCATCTTTTCAAACAACTTTTGTATCATATACATAAACCTAGGGTTTCACAAATATAGGATTTTGTAGAAAAGTAAGTTCTCTTTCTTTAGCTATTCTTCTTCATGAAAAATCACAATGGCACCTCTACACAATATAAGAGAATCCTATAGAATAGGTTGAGAGGGCCTTTAAACCTTACTTCCTCTTATGACTGGACGGCTTGGTGATTTATTCAATCCAAGTACTAAGTTATTTGGAAATCAACTAATCTAATCATCTTAGATCTTATACATCATAAAATTCAGATTTTATTAACTATGCATGCAT
Organism: Cocos nucifera; assembly: GCA_006176705.1. Taxonomy (NCBI): domain Eukaryota; kingdom Viridiplantae; phylum Streptophyta; class Magnoliopsida; order Arecales; family Arecaceae; genus Cocos; species Cocos nucifera. Next base: position 228,090 of record QRFJ01001062.1, read on the forward strand.
ATTATATCACAAAGGAACCGGACACTCTGATACCACTGCTGGAAAGCCGTAGGGATTTTATGTATGATTTTCAAAACTTTTCTAAAATATATGCAGCAAAAAACTTTAGATTAAATCTTTTAATCTAATTATGCATTAGATCTAATCTACAAACATCCATGAGAGGACCTATAATATGATATTATGTATATAAAATCTAAAATATAAAAATATGAGATTGAATCTCATATCTGAATCTAAAGCAAAGATCGTAACTTCTCAAAAACTTTATAGATCTGTTCGTTGCTTCAGCCGTGCACACGAACTGCCTCTACGGGTATCCATGCGAAGTCCGATCCATCAGCTCTCGGAGTGTTAGCTCCTTGCAAAGACTTTCTTTAATGACAGAACTTGGGAGGAAGAAGAAGGGATCAATACATAAGAGAACAATTTCTCTTATGTCTCTCACAAAACCCTAACCTCTCACCCCAAAGAGGAACGACTTCCTCTTGATCTCACATGCTAAGAAGCCCACCCAAAAGCCTCATGCCCTAGCCTCTCTCTTAGGGTTTTTGATGCCTCCAAAGCCTCTGAAAATCTTATACCTTGTGTCTCACAAAGGCTAAATATATATTGGGCTGGGAAGCTTGGATGAGGTGTCAACTTTAAGATCAAAATAAACTCCAATTCAAAATCCTTTTGAACTAAAATTCTACCATCTCAAACTCTATCCATAAGGGGTAATAAAAGTGGTGATTGGCATCTAGATAAACACAAATCATTTGTGTGTTGTGAAAAGTGGGGCGATTTTAGGGTTATGCGCAAGGGAAGATGCAGTCCTAAATTGGACTCTAGGTTTTCATGTATTTTGGCTAAAATCAAATATCATCTGATTAGATCCAAAAATATAAGTTAACCTAGGCTAATTAGGTGCTTATTCTCTTGATCAAATTAAGAATTAATTGAGTCCAAGATATGATTAAATCAGGATCTCATCTCTCTTAGTGATTAGGTCATCCAATAATCTAATTGGGTTAGACCTAATTGAATCCAATTCAATTAGTCTTAATCCAATCCTTATAACTCAATTAAATTAAGTCAATTAACAATCTAATTATTAATTAATCTTTTGTGAATTAATTATAATAGGTTAAGCATCAATCATATTGATAATTATATCAATCTATGATTCTTAATAATTAATCAGCCACCTGACTTGATCGAAACTTTAGTGCATATGACCCCATAAGTTTGAACACTAAGTCGGTATCATAGAAATAAATTTTCTGTACTAATCAAAGTGATCAACTAGCCATAGTACCTAACATCTAGTTAGAGTCAAATATAGCATAGCAACATTCATAATCTACTAGAATATAATTACTGTATAATTCATCCCCTTGACCCTTAATGCTCAGGATGACTTCAGAGTTTACTATCAACTCTTGATCAATACATCTGTATAGTATCTTAATATACTCAATCCTATGACTCCTTATAAAGATTTTCCTAGCCAAAGCTTTGCTGAATTGAAATATATCGAGATATTCTTTTCAATTTTACTTGAAGTAGTTAATCCCATCTTGACTCATGCACTAACTTAATAAGTATTAACTACACTCAGAAATCTTTCATCAGTAAATTAAAATTCAGGTAGTCCTGTACTAAAGTATAATGAGTTGCTTGCAAGTCACCATGATGATCTCATATTAGAGAGACACTTATATCCATATCCCCTCAAATAATACTCTTGATAGTAGTGTGCTCTAAAATTGATCATGTTCAGTGCAGATCAATATCCCACCTGTATGCTATACTAGTACCTCCATACTCCTTGGTTAGAGGACAACCAACTCTTATGGCATACAATGACCTATACTCGATACAATTATCATTTTTATTAATAATGTATCATTTGGTCACAAACAAGTTTAAGAATCACATGATAAATCCTTTTTTATCATTTTAGAAATAGTTTTAAGGACTTTCATCATAACAATGGAGTTCGATTAGTAAGATGTATAACCTTATGATGAAAAATGCTAAATAACTTTTATTAATATATAATTCATATATAATTATAAGAATAATCTTAATCATCTATAAGCTAGATGATTGAATTTAGAACACTATTTTTATTAGTAGCAACCCTATAAAGGATAAACATGGCTATAACCATAGCAACTCAGTAGTCCATCATGGCTATAATGGTTGCTACCTAAAAGATTATTATATGAACATCTACCAATAATCAGATCAAACATACCAAATATGCTAATAATCTACTTAAGCCTGTCACCATTAAGCTCTTGCACATCAACAAGATCTTGGATAAGTAGAGCCTTCAAAGCCTTTGCAATTGTCTCCTACATCTCTCCATGTGGATACCAATGCTTGTAGTTTAAATCGACTCCTATATAAATGGATAACTATTATATCTCTATTAAATATTTCTCTATTGACACATCTATTATAAGGACAATGAGCCCATCTTTGAACTAAGAGTGTAGCATTCCTAAAAGCATAATCATGGAAGTAAGGAACATCATTACAAATGGAAACAATCAGGACGTGCATCCTGTGCATGCGGACTTAGAGCATACCAGATGACTAGACTGCACAAGCACACCGAAATGACATCTAGACAAATCCCATCCTAAAGTTCGATCCAAAAATTTAAAATTAATTAAATTAAATATTATTAATTTAAATTAATTAAATATTATTAATTTAAAACTAATTTAACTAAATTAGAATATGTACATTAATCAAAAGATGGGAATATGGTTCCATGCAATGCAAATTTTTTAAAAAATTAACACCATTGACTTGAGTGCATAGGATGTGCGAGGGTTGGATGCCTTGGACACCAGCTGGGACCCGAGGTCCTAATACATAGGGCATACCCTAGCTCCATGTTTGCGATACTGATCGGTACCTTCCCTCAGCCTAAGCGTGCAGGGGTTGGATGTTTTGGATGCCAGCTGGAACTCAAGACTCGAGCATGTAGGGCACACCTTGATCCCGTGTTTGCAATGCTGCTTAGACGTTTTCTTAGTTCGAGCATTCTGTATGTCGAGATCCAAGTCCCATACTTCTAATTAAATTAATATTTAATTAATTAATTTTTATATCTAATTATATTTAATTAATATAATTTAAATAAAAAATTAACTTTTAGTGATAGTATTAATCATCGCTAATATTGTCACTAATACTTATAATAGAAGGTAGACTACTGTACATGACTGAGGTGCGGGCTGACACATAGGGATTGAGGCAAGAGGAGGCATGGGCTAGCAAGCATGGACTGAGGCTCGGGGATGTGGCCATGGAGCTAATATGCACATGGATGGGGCTGTAGGGTCGGGCCAGTGGGGCATGGGCTATAGGGTCGGGGCCACGGGTTGGGGGCAGTAGGCAGGGGCCATGGGGTCGGGCCGGTGGGGCTGAGGTGGTAGATCGAGGATGCAGCTACAAAAATGAGGGCATGGGGATAGGTTGAGGGTAGGTGGGAGGCGGTCGGGGGAAGGCAGGTCGGGTGCAGCTGAGGGAAGGTGGCTAGGGGCTCGGGAGGCAATCGCAGAGAGGCTAACTTGGGGGAGGTGGGTGGCAACTAGGGAAGTGGGAGGCGGCTAGGGACTCACAACCGAGAGCTTAGGAAGGTGGTGATAACTATCATAAATTTATTAGAAAGAAGCATTAAAATATATAATAATTAATATTTATTTAAATAAATTGATATTTTCATTAATATTTTGTAGGAAAAATCCTCACCAATGGAAAGAGCTCGATTTATGGGTTCAAAAGAATCAAATTTAACAAAAATCGAAGCTAAAATAAAGCTTAAATGAAGGCTGGAAGTTTAAATGAAGAAAAAGAAAAAAATAAGCAAAACTGGCTGGCTTAGCCCATTGAACCGGTCGGTCTAGTGATTGCAGTCCAGCACCCAGCCTAGAGTAGTTAGATCGATTGTAGCCTAGAGTAGTTAGATCGACTGTGGCCTAGAATGTTGTGGCCTAGCCCATAGTGCATGAACGCTAGAGCACCGCAAACAAGTCCCAGCCCACTCCCTTCCAGCACTTGACATCACTGTGATGTCAAGAAACCATGGGGTCCATGGTAGACCGACGGTTGATGTAATAAGCATGGACCCTTAAAGGGTCCATAGAAAATCTCACATGGCGTTTAGAGGCATTTCTATCATTTTATCTAACATGGCGTGCGATGATTGGGTGGAGACCACAGAGAATCCAGTTCATAGGGTCCATAGACACAGTGATGCATGATCGTGTGGCTAATAGCACTGCCAACCAGGATCAAATGGTAGAGGTGAGATGCCAATTTGATTCAGCTTCCCAAGTGATTTCCAGGTGCAATCCGGTGGATGATATTGCATCATGCACGAGATCAAATGGTCCTGAGTAGTCCCAGGCATGATCGAATGGTAGAGATGGTTTCCAACTTTGATACAAACTCTACAGGCCACCTGAAGCTTGATCTAATAGCCATTAAGCCTTGATAAAGTTGATCCAATGGCCCTTATTCAATCCGGGCTGATCTTGAGCTATTGATGGATTTTTTAGGGATTTTGAGGTGATTGATCATGATCTGATGGCTAGAAAGTTGCAGCATGAGTAATTCAAGCCAAACTCAAATTTGGACTTTAAAAAGGACTCAAAACTTCCTATTTTCTCCTCTATTTAAACCCCCCTACAACCCAAAAACTCAGACAGACCTCCCTTATGGGGGATTAGCCCTCTCTCTCACTCTCTCTCTCTCCCCCTCTCTTTGTTTCGCTCCTCTTTTCTTCCTTCTTTTTCTTTTTTTCTTTATCCGGAGGAGTTTTGAAGATGCCAGGAGCAAACAGATCATCAATAATGTATAGCTAAAGATCGAAAATCTAGGAAAGTAGATGAAGTCCTCTAGTATAAGTTGTATTTTTTTTCTTTATCTTTTTTAATTTCTTTAATTCAATGAATGACATGTTCTGCTGCTCAATCTTAAATTTTATCCATCATACGATCTTATATTAACATGCTTATTATTGATTAAATAAACTATATTTATGGAGATGGATTATCATCAGGAGATATAGTCCATACTCAATTTAATAGTTTATGTTAGAAAGAAACATTATAAATCATGTTACAAATTTTTAAGAATTAAAGTATTGAATAGCTTGTAATTCTATTAAGATGGATCATGATCGGAAGATACGGTTCATGCGTGAAGAAAATAGGTTATAATCATAACTAAATTCTTAAAATATAAATTCTTATATTAAAAAGTATGCCATAATCATGCTAAAGATGGATTCGAAATCTTAGAATATCTTTAAATTAATTCTAAAATCCCACTTAATTAATTATTTTTTTTATTTTAATCTGCTAAATCTTAATTAATTTTTTTATTTATTTTTTAAAATTTTTATTTTAAAAATTAAGTTAAAATTCTATTTTTAGATAAATTAAACGTAACTTAGCCTTCAATCTTCGAGAAAATCAACACTCTATAGAAAGACCAGTTTAAATTTTTATTTGTCACTGTAATGACAAGCATCAAATTTTTGATGCCATTATCGAGGATCGAATTCGGATCGCCCGTGTGATAGGCGGGAATACTCACCACTATACTATAATGAGTAAGTCATAACTAAATTCTTAAAATATAAATTCTTACATTAAAAAGTATTACCACAATCATGCTAAAGATGGATGCAAAATCTTAAAATATCTTTAAATTAATTCTAAAACCCTACTTAATTAATTATTTACTTTCTTTTATCTAATCTACTAAATCTCAATTAATCCTCTTTAATTTATTTTTTAAATTTTTGCTTTAAAAATTAAGTTAAATTTCTATTTTTAGATAAATTAAATGTAACTTAGCCTTCAATTTTTGAGTAAATCGACATCCAACTCATCACTATTCTAATCCATAGGAAGAGCAGTTTAAATTTTTATTTACTGTTATAATGATACAGGAATACTCATCACTATTATCAAAAGTGGATATACCACAAATTTTTTATGCCATTATCGAGAATTGTAGCATGGTTGCTTTAATAAAATAATTATAAAAAAAATTATTATTGCTCTTTAATTTTCTCTAGTTATTAGTGCCTTTCATAACTGATTTCTTGCTTTAATATTTTACAGCTTTTTATAGCCTAGTAATTTACTTCTTTTTTAAGACTTAATTACTTGAATTTACTTTTCTTTGCAAAACCAAATGAATCTAAAGCTAAAAAAATATTTATAAAAGGATAAAACTATAAATCCTAAAAAAATCATTGACATCTCATAACACCTAATTAATTTAGCATAACCAAAAATATAAATAAAATTTATTTTTAACATGTTTGGACATCTTGCTTTATTTGCATTACATATCCATAATATACTTTAAGGACACAACCCATTAAATAAGATAAGATGGAAATTTGATCATCCTTCCTTAGCCCATAAATCACCACCTTTCATATTGCATTGATCTGAGATTTTAACTTAAAATTAATTAAATGTTAGTCCTAGGATATTCAAGCTTAATAGGATACGAAAGCCCTAGAGTTAGACCGGGTTTGGATTGGTTAATTGCTCGATATCTAAGATAAGTGGTTTAAGAAGATAGTTTTCAATTGATTTTATTATCTGACCTGGCCAACTCAGCTGGTGTATAAGAAAAGTAATAAGTAGAGAACCTTCCATATCTTATACTTATTTGGCTGAGTCAGTCAGTTAGTTTTAGACTTGGAGTACTTAAAGATGATCTTGACAGTTAAGAGTTGTCTAGATCTAGGTTAACCCTAAGATAGAGAGTCTATACTTGCTTAACTTGATTATAATTAATAATAAATATTAATTAATTTTTTTCATCTATTATCCTTAGATCTAGGATTCTTTAGGTTCTTATCTTTAGAATTTTCTCTTCTCCTCTCTTTTCTTATCCTTTATAATAAAATATAATATAATAAATAATAATTAAAAGAGAATTGCTCTAACTAGAACCATTGATTACATATCCAAATAAATCAGAATAATTTGAGATGGATCTAGAGAGTAGATTGGATGAGTTGTCCCATAAAATAGATCATCTAATAGCCATTAAACACTCTTCTTATCCATATTTTCTTCTTACATAATAAGTTTGTGCAATATGTTCGAGCTCCACTCACTATGCAAGTGAATGCTCACATCGATTTTTTGAGTATATGTATGAGCAAGTTCATCAAGATCAAATTCAAGTGGCCTATAGACTAGAAATAATCCATACTTTAACACTTATAATTCAGGCTAGGGAGCTCAACTAAATTTTTCATGGCAATCACAACTAGTGGTTACCCTAGTGCCACAAAGACCAATATTTATGGATGCACATTATGATATACCTATAATATCAATCTTCTCCAAATGATAATGAGTCAAATTTTGAAGAGAGGATTCAGCAAGCATTAAACAAGTTAAAACTCACCAATCAGACCATGCAATAGACCTATCACTCCTGTATGCAATCCTTTAAAGAACTAGAGAAGTGAGTGTCTACATTCAATTAGCAGGAGGAAAGAGAGTTGCCAAGTTAGCCCAAGAGTGAACCTGAGGGACCATGCCTAGCTAGAAATATTAGTCCTTATAACCTTTCCTAAACAATCAAATATAACTCTCAAGAAAGAAATGGTTATAGAATAACCTTGCATAACCAAAAAGATCCTCTTAGACCATATAACCGAGGCAGCAAAATATAGGAAAGAACTAGAATGGTAGGACGAACCAATTTCATCACCTTATTTACTTATGAACCCATTCTCAAGTGCTTTAGAATCACCCAATCCTTTTAATGGGGAAGGACCAATTGAAAAAATGATGGAATTAATAGAGACTTTCCAAAAATCATAAATGAATAATACACTAGAGGAAGCTACACTCACAGTTATTCCCCAGGATTCTTTAAATCCATGTTTGGCTCATTATAAGATGGATGATTTTGATGAAGATAGGTATAATATAGAAGTTAATGATCAAATAGATATATGATAAGACCGTGATGTTGTCTTTAAGACATCATATTTATCATTTTAATCTAACTTCTTAAAATGATTAAAAATATGTAGACAATAGTGAGTCGGGTCGAATCCACAGGCAAGGCAGTGTTTTAGTTTTAAAATCTTTGATTTTATAAAGAAAGAGAAAGAAAGATTTAAAAAAAAAATTAAAGTCAAAAAATAAAATTTAAAATTATAATAAAAATAAATAGAACAAAATTAAAGATAATAAAAATAAATTTTGGGTACTAAGATCTACTACCTAGATCTTAGCATCTACTTGTAATAAAATTAAATTTGCAATAAAAATAAACATACAACAAAAATAAAGAGCAATTAAAATAAAGAGCATGAATTTAAAAAGCATGAAAATAAAATTTTATATTAATTTAAAGATTCAAAAATTAAAAGAACAAGAAAAGAAAATAAAAACTAGAAACATGTTATCTTGATCTTGGATCGGCATTGGCATTAAGATAGTATAGAAGATAGGCTCTTCCTCTCGGCACCGTTTGCCTTGAAGTAACCATTACTCCAAGCTCAGCTTCTATCCTGTACCATAGCTTTTTCTTGATCGAAGATAATTTGATTTGGTTGCCTGGTGGTCTTTAAATAGAGATGATAGCAGCTCTGACGTGAAAAATCTTGGTAAACATTGATTTAAAACTCTTGAAATGACTCAAATTGGGCTTTGTTTGTCATTTGGAACATGTTGGAAGTTGCTGGCCATTAGATGGAGATCATATGGCTTAAAAATCACTTACAAACCCGTTTAAAACTCTCAGATCAGGTTGGATTTGATGATGGCCGTCCAATCATGCTCATTAGGTAAATTTGGGCCGTTAGATCATGCTATAGGAGGTTGGGAATCTTTGAATTAAAACTAGAATGCATTTTAACCATTGGATCTCGCACTAGAAAGTTTCACTACCATTGGATCTTGATCAAGAGCTCTAAGGACCGTCCGATGGCATAATAGGGGGCTGAAGCCTTCGAATCAAATCAAGAAAACATCCCTATCATTGGATCTAAATCGAAAACCATTGCTATCATTGGATCGCACGTTACTGTGCCTGTAGACCACCATGAACCGAGTGCATTGAAGACTAAGGCCAATCAATGCGCTGCTTTCCCTAAAAATGAATGAAATGCCCCTAGATACCGGTCCACGATGAGCCTCATGAAATTTGACGTTAGCTGGGTTGGTGCCTTAGCGGCTCTCAGGGTGGCTTGCGGCTTGCCGACTTGTAGAGTGGGCTAACTTAGCTGAGCACGTTGGCTTGGCTAGATGCACCAGCTTGGCTAATTTTCTTTTTATTTTTATATTTTTTCTTTTTTCTTTAAAACTTCATACCTGATCCATTTTAAATTGGATTTATTCTAAATTTATTTTATTATGATAAAAAAATAAGCTCTTTTCATTGACAATCAATATTTTTAAAATAAATAAATAAAAATATTAATTTTTAAAAATAAAGATAAATTAATTTAAAAATTAATACTTTTATTAGTATATTTATAATAATTATCATATTTTCTAACTTAAGCTTTTCTCATCCTTGAGTAAAGAAAGAATTTAGTTTTAGATACCTTTTAGATTGTAGAGTTTCAAATTTTACCGAGCAGTTTTCAAAATGGCCATTGATATTCAGTAGAGCATAAGTGAGGTAGGTCATCAGAGTATTAGTACTTATCAATATAAAAATTAAGTAAAAAATATTAAATTTTTATGAACTTTTCTAAATTGATCTATCTTTATCTCTAAATTGTCTAAACTTTCATATGGACAAGTATATTATTACTTTCACCCTTTATTTATTAAATTTTTTTATTCATATTGTCCATTTTTTGATGTAAATATCATTGCCTACTTAGGCAACAGGACTCGATTACTCGATAAAAAATTAATATATATTTTTTATTTTTAATATTGTACCACTATTCAGTATCTTAACCCCTTAAGCTTTCTATTGGATCTATATAGCGAGTCTTGGGCCAATGACTTTCAAACCAGTTGACTTTAGGGCTCTAGAAGTAAAATACCCCTTGAGTTTATTAGCTCAAATCAAACAGGCTATGAGGTAAGACTAGCTTTACAATGAGCTTTTTTATCCTTCCCATCTTTTGACATGAAATTCAATGGTTATTTAGACAAAGAGATTTGGTTACTCAATAAGAAGTACTTGAAAGCTATTTTATTTTAAAAATAATTTTTTTATATATATGAAGAAATGTATAGTTATCCTACACAAGTCCATAAAAAGTAGACTCTTCTTTGATGCTGGTAGAAAAAAATCAAAAATATTCAAAAAAATTATTTATATTTTAGACTTAACTCTTTATTGGATTTTCTTAATACTTTATTCCTCAATATCTCATAAATTCTCTGATCTGTGCATCAATTTTTTTAAAAAAATGCTTAGTTCAACTTGATTCTTAAGCATAATCGGATATCTAAATGATAAATACTAACTTCTTTGAGAACTATAAAAATTTTAAATTTTTTTATTATTCTATCCTCCAACTTAATCGATATTATTCTTAATGAAAAAAAAATGTAATAAAGAATAGGATAGAATACATCTAACTCAATATGTTTGCAATCTAGCATGGATCTTTAAATATTTAGCTATCCCTCCAACTTATTTGACATGACCTAAAAAGAAAATAAACTAAAAAAATAAATTAGATGTAAGAAAAATAAATATTAGGTTGCCTCCTAACAAGCACTAAGTTTGCTGTCTTTAGCCAGACATAATGCAGCTTACCTCTCCTGTGTCAAAAATTAGATTGACAAATTTTAATGATTTTGGATTGCTAATCTTAGGAAGATAGTTTGTGATCCCTTTATTAATATATTTGTTATTAATTATGGGAAGATAGGATGCAACCCCTTTCTCAGATCCTTGTTTGTTAAGAATTTCTCTTATTTGTTCTTCTAAAATACTCATAAATTGAGTTTTTAGATTAGAAGTTAAGTTTGATGGAATGGATATTGGAAGGATGACTAAAGGCAGCTTTAGTTTTGGAGGTAAATTAATATGAACTTGCTTAAATAACTCCATAGGCTCTTCATTATGTGCCCCTTGCTCTTTGTGAGAAGAATCAGTTTCTAGGGTTGAAGAAAATGGGATTTTGGGTTTATAAGTCTTGAGTAAATCATTTATTCTCTTCTTCCCATTATCCATCTTACTCAAGTTGGAACCAGCATCAATACTAGTTCCTGGCTCAAGTTCTTCTATGTGGTTAGTCTCAGTACTAACCTCTTCTTCTATATTTTAATTTTAGCTAGCATCAATACTAGCTTCTCTTACCTGATCTTGGTATGGGTCCTTATGAATCCTATCACTTCTAAGTTCAAAAATTGCTTTGGCATTCTTAAATTAGATATTCTTAGGTGGGACATTGGATTGATAACTAAGCCCAGGTGATTGGTAGATATTAGATGGATTGTTTATTGGATTTGCAATTGGTTGGCTGAGCAGTTGACCTAGTTCTTTCCTCATGGTAGACTCAGCTAGTTGTCCTATTTGTGCTTCTAGCCTGACGATGGATTACTGTTGAGTCAAAATTGATTGTTGTTGAATCAAAATTAATTATTATAGTTGATTAAATCTATCATCGGCTAGATTGGTCTATTGAGAAAATGGGTATGAGGGCTAAATATAATATGATGGCTGGGAAGATTGACTAGACTAACCTCCATTATAGGCATAGTTTTAGTATTGGGGCCTATTTTGATAATTTTGGACAAGTGAAATTTGGGTCTGAGCTTGAGCCTGTTGAGATATCCAAAGAAAAATTAGGGTGGTTCCTCCACCTAGGATTATATGACTTTAAAAATGGATCATTAATCAGATTGGAGTAGCCTTGTATAGCTTAAACTTATTCTTGGATAAAAGATGAAAATTGTGCAATCGTAGGACATTCACTCATATAATGACTTGGGCTGAAACAGATAAAATAATTCTCCTGATAACTAGAAGGCGATGTGAATTATGTAGGAGATTATTGACCTAGGATTAGAATTGATCTAATTTTTAGGCAAGCAAGTCCACTTTATTTATCAGGTTCAAATTAGTCTTAGAACTAGATTATGGATCATAGATTCCTACCCGCTTTTGGTAGAAAGATAACAAAGCATAGTTAATTGAGTTTTCACTCAAGGTTTCAAATAAGGCATAGGCTTCATCCTCACTTTTGCTCATAAATGTACCTCCACAGGATACATCTACCATCTATCTATAATAGTCTCCTAAACCCTCACAGGAAGCTTGAACGATTTGCCACTTAGATAAACCATGGTGTGGACATTTTCTAAGAAGTTTATGAAGTCTTTTCCATGACTCATGAATTTGTTCTCTTGAAAGCTGAGCAAATCCAATGATGGCTCACCTCATGATGATGGTTTGACATATGGGATAAAATTTCTTAAAGAATTCATGTTGCAGTTTAGCCCCAATTTTGATTGGTCTCTTTATTATGCCAAACAAATACTTGGCTTTATCTTTTAATAAAAAAGAAAATAAGATCAATCTAAGAGCATCATCAGTTAAATTTTAGATTTTCATCATAGAATAGATTTTTAAGAATTCATCTAGATGCTTATAAGAATCTTCATTGGTGTTCCTATAAAAAGATGGAAGCATCTAGATTATGGTCAACTTGATCTCATGATGACTTGTAGGGATATCAAGTAAGTGGATACAAGTCGATGGGTTATAGATAGAAGGAATAAAATATTCCTTCATCTATCTAGGTGGTTCTTCAGGATTTTCAGCCATTTAATTATTTGGTTTAATATAGATCAGCTATTCAATTTTGAGATTTAGTTTAATTAGGTCAGAAAAGAATGATCTCCTACCGTGCATGTACTAGTGCAACCTTAACATATGGTGCAAAATTTTTTTAGATTTTTTTATTACTTTATTATTTTTAATTTTTTAATTTTTTTATTATTTTTAATTTAATTTAATTTAATTTAATTTATTTATGGAAGAGAAAAGGAGAAAAAAGAGAGAAGAGTTCTAAAAAAGAGAACCTAAGGAGTCCTAGAGCTAAGAAGAAAGAGAAGAATTAGTTAAGTGTAGGTTTTGATGTTTAGTTAACAATCAAGTTAGACAATCAATCCTGACTAAAGATTATCCTAGATCTAAATAGCTCATAACTACCAAAGTCACCTTGAAGCCTCTCAAGTATAAGATCAGCCACTCAACTGGTCAGATAAGTGTATGGTTGGTGAGAGTTCCTCCACTGCTTTTCTTAGACACTAATTATCTTAGCTAGGTAAGCTAATGGAATCAATTATGTAATCACCTTCCTTCAGGATGTAGTTTTTGAACCACTTATCTCAGACACCAGTCAAACTGACTAATCCTAACACCATCCAACTCTTAGGATTTCTTGTCCTAATAAGCTTGAGTTTCTAAGGTCGATATCTAATTAATTTTAAAATTAAAGACTTAGATCAATGCAGAATGCTGGTTGGTTATTTGTGGGCTAAGGAAGGACGATGAAATCCCCATCTTATCTTGATTAATGGATGTTGCCCTTATATTGATTTAAAGATGAATATGCACAATCACTTTCAAACAGGCAGTTCTATGCTTCTAAATTAGATGCATGAATCTAATTGAGCTTGAGAGGCTTACCTTGTCTCTAATGATCAATAAAAAAATAATAATAAATCTAATATGATGGATGCTCTAGGCATTGAGGGTTTCTATTCATGTCATAAAGTTTTTCATTTGATTTAAGTGGATATTTTTTAAATTAATTTAAAAATAAAATAAATAATAAAAAAAAAGATCTAGGATTAGAATTAATCTCACCAAGTAAAATTAGAAGTTTTCCTCCTTGCCCAATTTTATTTTATTTTATTGCTTTTCTTTTCTTCTACAAAATAAATAAGAAAAAGTTAGTAAGTAATAATAATCAAAAATTATTTGTAATTTATTTATAAAAAGATAAAAAAATTAAAAACTTCAATATCTGCGCCCTCCTTAGCAATGGCGCCAAAAATTTGATAAGACTGCAATGTTATCGTTAATACACTATATTTATCAGTTTAATTTCAACTTCTTAAAATGATTAAAAATACATAGAAAGTAGTGAGTCGGGTCGAATTCATAGGAAAGGTAGTATTTTAGTTTTAAAATCTTTGATTTTATAAAAGGAAAGAGAAAGAAAAATTTTGAAAATGAAATTAAAGTTAAAAAATAAAATTTAAAAATAAATAATAAAATTTTAAATAGCATGAAAATAAATTTTGGGTACTAAGATCTACTACCTAGATCTTAGCATCTACTTGCAATAAAATTAAATTTGCAATAAAAATAAACTTGCAATAAAAATAAAGAGCAATTAAAAATAAAGAGCATGAATTTAAAAAGAATGAAAATAAATTTTTACATTAATTTAAAGGTTCAAAAATTAAATACATAAAATTAAAAGAATAAGAAAATAAAATAAAAACTAGAAACATGTTATCTTGATCTTGGATCAGCATTGACGTTGGGATGGTGTAGAAGACCGGTTCTTTCTCTTGGCACTATCTACCTCAAAGTAACCATTAACTCAAGCTTAGCCTCTACCTTGTACCATAGCTTTTTCTTGATCGAAGATAATTTGATTTGGTTATCTAGTGGTCTTTAAATAGAGGAGAGAGCAGTTTTGATGTAAAGAATCTTAATAAACATTGATTTAAAACTCCTGAAACGACTCAAATTGGGCTCTGTTTGTTATCTAGAACTTGCTGGCCGTCAGATGGATATCATATGGCTCAAAAATCACTTAAAAACCTATTTTAAACTCCTAGATCAAGTCGAATTTGATGATCGCTATCCGATGGTGCTCATCAGGTAAATCTGGGCCATCAAATTATGCTGAGGGAGGTTGGGAATCTTTGAATTGAAACTAGAATGCATTTTAACCCTTGGATCTTGCTTTAGGAAGTTTTGCTGCCTTTGGATCTTGATCAAGAGCTCTAAGGACCGTCCGTTGGCGCAACAGGGGGCTAAAGCCTTCAAATCAAATCAAAAAAATGTCCCTACCATTGGATCTAAACCAGAAACCACCACCACCATTGGATCATGTATTATTGTGCCTATAGACCACGATGAACCAAGCGCATTGAAGACCTAGGCCAATTAGCATGCTGCTTTCCCTAGAAATGATCAAAATGCCCCTAGATACCGATCCATGGTGAGCCGCATGAAATTTGACATCAACTAGGCTGGGGGCTTAGCGGATCTCAGGATAGCTTGCAATGCATTGACTTATGGAGTGGGCTGGCTTGGCTAAGTGTAATAGCATAGCTTGATGCGCTAGCTTGGCTAATTTCCTTTTTATTTTTATATTTTTTCTTTTTTCTTTAAAACTTCATATCGAATCCATTTTAAATCAAATTTGCTCTAAATTTATTTTATTATGATCAAAAAAATAAGTGCTTTTCATTGACAATCAAATTTCTTAAAATAGATAAATAAAAATATTAATTTTTAAAATAAAGATAAATTAATTTATAAATTAATACTTTTATTCATACATTTATGATAATTATCAATACACCCTATCTCAAAATTATTTTATTTTGCATTGAAAAATTGGAGCCACCATCTAGTCCATCAATAGCCCTCTTGTTAGAACCACCAACTATTTTAGAATTAAAACCACTTCATGATGCATCCACTAACACTCTTCTAGTGATACCTAACTAGGAAGACCAACTTATGGATATTCTAACAACACAAAGAAGCTGTTGGATGGGATATTGCTGATATGAGGGATTATGATTTTAAGAATAATTTTTCTATATTCGGCACTACTTTCGAGGATGGCTTCCAAAATCTATCAACTATATTAAAATGATGTATGGAGATAGGTTTAAAATTAATTTGAAAAAAGTATCATATTTTAGATCAGGAAGAGTTGATGCCAAGAAATATTAGACCTAAGGAAGAGATTGGGATAGATCAAGCTATAGTTGATGAAATTTCTAAACCTCCACCCCCGATTTTGACCCATCAAATACAATCCCTTTCTGATCATCATAAAAACTATGCTAATTTTAAATTCTATTATAACATGCTTGCTTAAAATATTCTATTGATCTGCGCAAAATTTAATCATCATAAAGCATTCCATAAATATTTTTCTGCCATTATAACAAGACCTCCTGATTGGCCCTATCTTTTTAGAAATCTGAAGGATGTACTAAAATTGATTATAAATAAGACTCCTTCATAGGATCTAGCTGAAGATGTTAAACTTAGCACTTACTGCAAAGCAACCCAGTTTTTAATTTAAATTTTTTTTTTTGATTTTAGCTTATCTTTCTTTCAAAATTAAGTTGGAGGGAGAACTACAAACCCATGCTAGATGAAGAACAAATAAACCCTAGGCCGAGTCGAGAAACATAATAAGTTAGGTGAACTCTTTTCTTTTTCTTTTCTTATTATCTATCACATTCTATTTCTTTCCTCTACTAAGGATAATGAAAATTAAGTTGAGGAAGAAGGATAAATAAAAATAATTAAGTCCTTGATTATTGTAATAATTAGTCTTATGTACCTAATTTCATATTGATTTGAAAATTTTCAGACATTTTAATCGATGATTGATTAATGATCTAGAAAATTATTAAAATACTAAGAACTAAATTATTAAAAAAATTTAATAAATAATTAAATTTAAAATAGAATAAATTTTTGAGTAATTCTAAAATCTTCTTTCAGTCTATATTCAATAAAGAATCTACTTTGTATGGATATGAGTGAAAAATATGATAAAAAAAAATAAAATTAAAAAAAAAGAAGAAAAAAAGAAATAAAGAGTAAGTTCTAAATATTGATTTTTCATCAAGTAATTGGGTCCCGTTACCTAAGTAAGCAATGATATTCTCATAAAAAAGTAGGCAATGTAAGAAAGCTTGTTTTATACTTAGTTTTAACCTGTAGCCTATTTGACTCGAGTTAGTAAGCCCATGGGGTGTTCTATACCTGATGCCCTAAAGCCAACTGATTTGGAAGTCATTGAACCAAAACTCGCTACAAGAATCAAATAGAAAGCTTAAGGGGTTAAAACACTACACTAGCTGTAAAAAAAAAACTCTAGGCCATACTAAAGATAGAGAATTTAAAGAATCAAAGTATGGAGTTGGTCAAGAAAATGCTATAAAATTTTATATTCTCTACTATTTGGAATGAAATTAATAATTTGATGATGTATCTCTTAATTCTCTAACTAGGTATCAACTAACTTTAAAGTGATTTGAAGAAATTTTCATATTTTATCAAGTCGGTACATGCTTCTAATTTTCTTTCTTTTACTCGAGGATGAGTAAAACTCAAGTTATGGGGTGTGGCTAGGGGGAGGTGGGCCGGGTGTAGTTGGGTGGAGGTAGCTGAGGGCTTGGAGAGGCAGCATCGGAGAGGCGGACTGAGGAGAGGCAAGTCGGGGGAGGCGATCGAAGTCTTACAGCTAGGAGCTCGGGGAGGTAGTTGGGGATAGATGGCTAAGGTGCAGTGATGAGAGGCAGCCGGGGGCTCAAGGAGGTGGTTGTGGAGAGGCAGGTTGGGGGAAGGAGGGCTAGGGGGAGGTGAGAGGTGGCTAGGAAGGTGGGTGGTGACCAAGGGGAGGTAGGTCAGGTGTAGCTAGGGTGAGGCGATCGAGGGCTCAGGTAGGCGATCGCAGAGAGGCAGGCCAGGGGGAGGTGGGAGGCAGTCGGGGGCTCGGGAAGAAGGCTAGGGTGAGGTAGGTCGGGTGTAGCTAGAGAAAGATAGCTGCGGGCTCGAGGAAGCGACTGCGGTGAGGCAGGCTAGGAGGAGGCGGTCGTATTAAGTATTGTATCCTAAAGTCAATCATCTAGGTTATACACAGTTGAGCTATATGTAATTTATACTTAAATTATTTATGAATAAAATTATTATTTTGGTATTTTCATCACTCTTATACATCTTTCTATAATGAACTCTTCTATGATGAAGTCCTTATAACTATTTAGACTCGACAAAGAATGATTTGTCGTTTAGTCCTTAACCCTATTTGTGACCAAATGATACATTGTTACCCAGGACAATAATATTTATCATGTGTAGGTCATTGTATACCATATGGATAGGTTATCCTCTTAACTAAGGAGTATGAAGATACTGATATGGCATGTGGGTGAAGTGTAGGGATATATTTCACTGAATGTGACCCAACTATGGAGCTCTCTGCTATCAAGAGTTGCTCGTAAAGGATATGGGTATAAGTATCCCTTAAACCTGAGATCACCATGGTAACTTATAAGAAACTCACTGCATTTTGGTACTAGACTACCTGAATTTCTAATTCAGTGATAGAAGATTACTAGTGCAGTCAAATATTTGTTTAGTTGGTGCCTGAGTCAAGGTGGAATGGACCCCTTCAAGTATTGGAGCAAGTGCATGCATTACTATATTTCAATTTAGCAAAACCTCAGCTAGGATAGTCCATTCGATTGATACTGAATTTTGAAATATAATGTAGATGATTTTTCAGGGTTGACAATTAAATCCTAAGTCATCTTTTGAGCATTTGGGTCAGGGGGATGAATTATACAATAACCATATCCCATAGGTTCATGGATGTTGCGATATAACTATTTGACCTATCCAGACATTCGGTACCATTGCTAGATGGTCACATTGATTGGTATAGAAATTTATTTCTATACTATCAACTAAAGGTTCAAACCTATGGGGTCACATACAATAGGAGTTCCTACCTGATTTGATGACTGATCAAGAGTTTGAATGATCTGAAACTCTATGGTCAAAAGTCCCACTGGACTGGGAGCCTAGGTTCTACTTGTCTAAAACTCTATGATCAAGAGTACCACTAGTCTAAGACTCTGTGATCATGAGTTTCATTCATTTGGGATACTTCGATCAAGAGTTCCATTGGTTTGGGACTCTTCGATCAAGAGTTTTATATAGATGAGACTCTACTGCCCAAACACCCATCCAATTGGGACTCTATATTTATTAGAGGATTAATTAGTAATTTTATTGCTAATTAGCTTAATTTGATTGAGAGATTAGGATTTGATCAAATTTTATTAAATTTGATTCAATTTGGTTTGACCCGATCAGGTCATATGAGATGACCTCACTATGGAAGATTCGATCCTGATTTGATCAAGACATGGACCTAACTAATTTTTAATTTAATTAAAATTTTATTAAGTTGGGTTAAGCTTAATCTAATTGGATTTATCCTAGTTTAACTAGGTTTGGATAGATTGGTTTGGATGAAACCAATTTAGAAAAGTCAACAAGTTCAAATTAGATTTGAATTTAATTTTCCCCTATGCCACCTTTGACCCATGTCCTTCTCACAAAATTTTTGGTTTTGCATGAGTGTTTCTCATGCCCAGAAGGAGTTGTGCATCTCCCCTCTTTTTGCCTTTGACCTGGTCCAAGTGTTGGACTGGTTCAAAGGAAATTGAATTTTGAATTCAATTGAAGGTGGTTAGAGTTGGAACCACCTTATCTTATCTACTTCCCATGCCCCCTTTGTGAACATTCACACATTTGTTTGTGCATTTCTTAGTGTGGGCATGTAGAAGGAGAGTTCTTCTACATGTCCAACACTTGAGAGGGGCGTTGGAAAAGGATAAGAGGGTTTTTGAAGTTGATTTTGGTTGGGAGGTTGAAACAACTTCAACCATCCCAAGCTTATCTCTTCCATGGTTTTGTCACCCATTTAATCTTAGTATTTTTGGGTGTGTCTGGGATTATGTGAGTCATTTTTTGGAGAGAGAATAGTAGTGGGGTGCATACCTTCTGAGCGAGAAAAAATTCAAATTGAGTGAATCCCTACACCACTTCTCATCTACTCTTCTTATCTCACACATTTCAAAAGGAGTTTTGAAATGTGCATATGAGAGATCTGAGAAAAGGTTTCTTAGTCAAATAGAGCATGGCGTCAAGGTAGCCTAGGGCATGAGGTCTTTTGTTGGTCATAAAAACTCTGAGAGAGGGGTCTTTAGGATTTTCGGGTGTGGGTAGCCCTAAGGTTAAGACCAAGGGTTCGGGTGGAGAAATTGAGTATTATGAGTGCCCGATCACAACCAAACTTGCCACACACTATCTCATCATCCTCCAAAGTACATCCTTTGATCTTCTGAAGCATCTAGGAGTTTGAGAGAAGATCGTCAATCGGATTAATGAAGATCAACCATCGAAGGCTCCGACGAAGAGCTAGCACTTCAGTGGAGCTGGTCGAGACCAAAAGCTCCATGTGCACTGACCATAGAGGCTAGACAATTATGCAGCTATAGCACGATGTGTGAGCTTTTTTCTGCAATTTTAGATTACAGAGTTTAACTATCCGTGCTCAGGTATTGTGTTCTGAACATAAATCAATCAGCAAATTGATTTCTGATTGAATATATTTAATTTTTTCATTACATATATACATGTCTAGATCCATGTGTAGGGTTTATGATTAGATCATAGCATGTATAAAATTAATATTAGATTAATTTTAGCTTTCACTACTATTTAAATTCAATTTTTTTAAAAAAATTCATGCTTTAAATCCTGCACAATTTTCATCAATGGTACTGGAGCAAGGGGTTGCTTGACATGTTTATATGTTAATTAGAAAAATTAAATATCACCATATATGATATGTTTTAATCCAAATAACTTAGTAATTGAGAATGAATAAGCCACCAAGCCATTCGATCATAAGGGATAAGTATGGTTTAAAGACCATCTCCTACCATTCAGTGGGGATCCCTTATGGCGATAGGGGTGCCATCATGAACTCATTCATTAAGATGAACAGTGAAAAAAATTTTATTATTAAAATTATTTTAATTTAATAGTTAAAGATGAATAAATTTAGATTAGATCTAAAAGGATTCATGATTTAATTATGCTTTATTTTCTATTATGAAACTAGGAATAGGTTGCTGTTTACGAAATGAGCTAACCCATTTATGAAATAAGTTAACCTATTTAGTGAATAAAAAATAAAAAAAAATTATTTAAAATTTAAAAATTACTTTTGAAATGTTGAAGTCCAATCAATCTATCCAAAAACTTAATTAAAAAAATTAAGTGTTATCTAGTAGGGTCTAGATTTATGAATTAAAGATCCCAAGATAAATGCATAAAATTATGGGTTAAAGGTTAGATGAATTAGATCCATTAATTGGGTTAGACCTAAGGTTAGTTAAAGAATGGAATAAAATAGAGTAATTGATCAAATCTAACCAAGTGTTAATTTAGATTAGGTCAAGGACACTCTAGACTCAATTTCAATAGTTGTAGTTGGACAAGTCCATATCTTTAATAAGGATCAAGATGGACTTGATTCATGGCTAAGCGGTCCAGTCCAAAATTACTAGGTCGATTAGATTAAATCTAATTAATCGGTTGGTGTTTAAGATAAGTTTAGCAGTCTAGACCAGTGGTTTTTAATTAGAAGCTACTCGCACTAATTCGATCGTTGATGAGTTAATGGCATCCCTTCTATTGATCTCACTTACTTGACCAACATGGTCGATTGGATTTTATTAGATCACTTGGTGATTTAAATTGACCCATGTCACTAGAAATCAATTTGACTGATTTCAATTAGTAAGACTAAATTAGGTGCCCATGGACCAAATTTGATCCTTGTTCTCATCGATTGACTTGATGAAGTCAGTGGAAGGATTTGACTTGGTGAAGTTAGTGGAAGTAATTTGGTCCGTGTCCTCTTTATCTTTAAATCACATGTAACCTAAATTATCTAAATTATTATATTCTTAAAATGATAAAGTTATGGGGATAACTGAGTCATTGCCTTCCATTAAGGTAAATGGTAATGAGTCTAATATTCTAGGTGGACATTGGAGGTGCCTTACACCTGATGTTCATCTAGATGTTGGAATTACTATCCATCAAATGATGATTAGGTTGCACTCTTTGAATGATGATCAAGTTGGCTAGAGCTTTCCTTAGGTCTAGTTTTCGTTCATTTGATGCACCGAACTCAATCATGTTAATGGTTAGACCTAATCAGATCTTTTTAGTGGAGGCCATAGCCTACTAAATTGGCTTCTAAAATAAAATCAAATTATCGACAATTATTTGAAGGAACAATTGGATGTGAGCCTACTTGTAGATGCACACGGGTTGGCCAGAGCTTTCCTCAGGCTCGTTTGTAGTTTATATAGATTTCAGTACCCACTAAGGAGTTAGTGTAATTTCTCAAATTGGAGCTAGAGGCTACCAATTCATAAAAATAGTATAAGGATCTTTAGACTAAAGTCCAAGTCTTTAGGATTAAATAATTCATGTACTAATTTGGTTTTATGTTTTTCTTTTAGTTAAATAAAATGGCTAGTGTAAGTCCACTCCATTCACTGTTGGATAGTGACAAGTCTATAGGACTTGATTTTAAGAAGTCTAGTGTTGACCCTAATAAGGCAGACCCAAAGAGAAATTGTCCTCTTAATTCGAATAGACTAAATAGGAGAAATCAACAAGTGGTTGTTGGTCAAGATTGTTATATGATAATACCTTGCAATTTCTCTATTTGTGATACTTCTACCTGGGTATTGGATACCGGAAGTCTAGTTCATATATGCAATTTATTGCATAGACTTCAAATTAGTAAAAAGTTTGAGGACGACGATAGGTTCCTGAATATTGAGAATGGAAGGATTGTTTCAGTCCTAACATTGGGAACTCTTGAGCTTGTTTTCAAAACAAGTAATTGTAAGAAAATATGTAGGGTTTCATGCTTGTATTTCAAAATTTTTTTGAAATATGACGCATTGGAAGATGTAGATGCTGGGATGCATACAGGATTTTTAGCTCTACATTCAAAACTTTTTCAAAAATTAATCATAGTAGAAATAAAACTTAATCTAACTAATTTATAAAGAGCTATATATTTGATCTATAAACCTTACATTATCAGGATCTAATATGATATGCATGCAAGCAGTGAAATCTGAAAATAAAATAATTAGTAGTAAAACTATTTTACTACTATACTTGTTTAGAACATGTTATCTTTATGCGGGTAGTCGATCTTCGTAATCCAATCACTATGGTGTAGATCTGATTGCCATGATGTAGCCACACATGCATCCGGCATCCATGGATGGTCCAATGAGGTTTCGATCCCGATCAGCTCCTTTGGAGTGCTAGCACGATGTAGGATCTTTCGATGGCTGATGCAGATCAAACTTCTTTGATCTTCTTCCATTGACTGTTTGGATGCTCCAAATTAGCAATAGGGGTAGAAGAAAGGATGAGAAGGTACTCCAATAAATCTTGTAAAGATCTAATGCTTAGATCTTATGAAATCAAATCAAAAATCCTAGATCAAAAACTAGGGCAGCACAGCTCTCAAACCCTAGCACCTACTTTTCTATCTCAATTTTTCCTTCTCTGATTTTTTCTTATTTTTCTCACACTAGGAAGGGATCACGCACTATATGGGAGGAGCTCAGAAGTTGTGCCCACCCCAAAATAAATTCCAGTAATTTTATAGAGGGCGCATAATAGAGATGGTGTGAGGGAGAGTTAGGATGAAGTGGTTTGCTATTTGAATTCAAATCCGATTTAAATTCAAATTGCAATGAGATCAAGCCCATCCTTTTGAGGTGTGAGAAGGGAGGGCGCAAGCCTTTCTCTTCCATGGAAAAACTCATGAGAAACTCTTTCTCATGGAGAGGAGAATAGCACAAAGATAAGAGTGGTGCAAAGGAAAGACTAGGTCAAACTAGTCTCAAATTATCCCATCCAATTAGACCAATTCAATCCAAATTTGTTAGGCTTAATTAGACCAGATTAAACCCAACTCATTTAGGCTTAATTAGACTTAGTTAAATCTTAATCAAATCAAAAATTAATTAAGCTCAACCCCTGATCAAATCAGGGATTAAACCTCCTCGACGATTAGGTTATCTCATAACCTAATCGGGTCAAACCCAACTGAATCTAATTTAATTGGACTTGATCCAAAAATAATTACTCAATCAATTTAAGTTAATTAGTGATCAAATCACTAATTAAATCTCTTATAAATACAGAGTCCAAATCAGATGGGTAGGACTCTTGATCAGCCATTAGATCGGATAGGAACCTCAAATGTGTGTGACCCTGCAAGTTCGAAGCTAAGGCGGTAGCACACGAACCAATTTTTGTACTAATCAAAGTGACCATCTAGCAATAGTACCTGATGTCTAGATAGATTGAATAGTAACAATTGCAATAATCAGAACCTACATAAATATGGTTATCGCATAATTCATCTCTTTGACCTCTATGTATAGGATGATTTAGAGTTAAACTATCAACCTTGAAAAATACATTCAGATCATGTCTCAAAGCAATCAGTCCTATGACCCTTCACTAGGACTACCCTGGCTAAGGATTTACTAAATTGAAATACAATAGAACATAGCTTCTAAAGCAGAGTGGTCAATCCTATCTTGACTCACACACCAACTTCTTAAGTACTTGACTGTTCTAAAAAATCTTCCATAACTGAATTAGAAATTCAGGTAGTCCGGTACCAAAGCACAGTGAGTTGCTTAAAAGTTACCATGATGATCTCATATTAGAGGGACACTTATATTCATATTCCATCAGAGCAAATCTTGACAGTACAAAAGCTCCAAAGTTGATCATCTTCAGTGCAGATGTACCCCTACATCCCACCTGCATGCCATACCAGTATCTCCATACTTCTTGGTTAAGAGGACAACCAATCCATATGATACATAATGACTTACACTCAATAAACATCATACTCCTTAGTAACAATGTATCATTTGATCACGAAAAGGTTTAAGGACTAAAGGATAAATCCTTCTTTGTCGATTCTAAATAGCCCTAAGGACTTGATCATAATATAGAACATCATTAGAAGATGAAAGAATTTATGATGAAAAAGACCAAAATAACTTTTATTTATTAATAATTCATATATAATTATAATAGATAGCTCAACCTTCAACAAGCTGATGATTGGCTTTTAGATATTATTTCCAATAGTCTCTCACTTGATCTAAAGCCAATCGGTGTAATATCTAATATCCATCTTCGACTTGAAGTCATCGAACTCCTTCACCGCAATGGCTTTAGTGAGTGGATCAGCTATGTTCTCATTTCCATCGATCTTCTGAAGGTTGATGTCATCTTGATCCATGATCTCTCAGTTCAAGTGGTAGTAGCGCAAAATATGCTTCGTCTGCTGGTGTGCCTTCAATTTTTTTGCCTGAGCAATGGCTCTAGAGCAATTGCAGAAGAGCAGAACTGGACCAATAAGAGAGGGTGCTACTCCGAGCTCGGTGATGAATTTTCTCAGCCACACCACTTCTTTGGCAGCATCTGATGTAGCGACATACTCTGCCTCGCATACTAAGTCAACCACAATGTGCTGCTTGGAACTCTTCCAGTAGACAGCACCACCATTAAGGATAAACACATATCCCAACATACTTTTGCTATCATCATGGTCAGATTGAAAACTAGAGTCTAAAATCTCCATAAGTCTCAAATCTGACTCACCATAAATAAGCAACTGATTCTTGGTATTTCTCAAATACTTCAAGATAGTTTTAACAACCTTTTAGTGGTTCTCTCCTGGATCGAATTGATATCTACTCAGTACCCCTAGTGAGTATACCATATTTGATCTTGTACATATCATGGCATACATAATAAAACCCACTGTTGAAGCATATAAAATTCTATTCATACACTCTCTCTCTCAAGGTGTTGTCAGATAATTTTTCTTCGAGAGAAAAATTTCATGGCCTATTGGTAGATAGCTCTTCTTAAAATTCTCCATGCTGAATCTCTTCAGCAAGTATCAATATACGTAGATTGGGATAAACTGAGCAATCTTTTAGATCTATCTCTATAGATCTTCATCCCTAGGATGTAGGAAGCTCTTCTAGTTCCTTCATGGAGAACTGTGACGACAATCAAATCTTTATTTCTTATAATGCAGGGACATCATTCCCGATTAAAAGAATGTCATCCATATACAATACCAGGAATACAACCACTAGATCATTAGCCCACTTGTATATGCAGGGCTCTTCTCCGTTCTTAATGAATCCATATGTCTTGATCGTCTTATCAAAATATATGTTCCAACTCCAAGATGCCTACTTTAGTCTATAAATGGACCTTTGAAACCTACATACCTTAGACTCATCTGTGGATGTGAACCCTACAGGTTGTATCATATACACGTCTTCATCTAGCTCTTCATTTAGAAAAGCTATTTTTACATCCATCTACCAGATTTCATAGTTCAGATGGGTAGCTATCGCAAGCATGATTTGAATAGACTTGAGTATTTCCATAGAAAAAAACATCTCATCATAGTCTATACCATAATGTTGACGTACCCCTTGGCAACCAGACGAGCCTTATAGGTCTCCACCCTCCCATCTGCATTCTTTTTTCTTTTGAAGATCTACTTACACCCTATAGATTTTATCCCTTTGGGTGGATCAACTAATGTCCATACATCATTGACCTTCATGGGCTCCATTTTAGATTTCATGGCCTCTAGCCATTTCTCAGAGTCAGGTCTCTGTATTGCATCCATGTAGGTGATCGGATCTTCGTCGTTCTCATCGAGTTCGACTAGATCACCATCCTGGACCAAGAAATCATAGTATCTGTCTGGTTGACATGGTACTTTACCAGACTGTCTTAAGGGTGTAGGTTTAATGGGCTCCGAATTTGATCTAATCAAATCTGATTCAGGTTCAGCTACTTATGTCAATTTTTCTAAAGGAAGCGCACAAGATTTCTAGCTCTACTTTTGAAAAAAAAATTTGATAAAAGCATAATAAATAATATTATTAATCATATTAATAATGAAAAGCTATAAATCTAATCTAAAAAAAATCCTATATGCTATAGGATCTAATGTATTATATATGCATGCATATCTAAAAATAAAAACAAGATTAACAGTAAAACTATTTTATTACTCTACGTGTTCAAAACACGTTATTTTTTTATGGATAGAAGAACTTCATAATTTGATCTCCTTGGTGTAGATCTGAACACTGCGATACAGCCACACATGCATCTGGCCTCCATGAGTAATCCACATATGGTCCTGATCTCGATCAGTTCCTTTTAAATGCTAGCTCTGCAGAAACCTTCAATGGTTGATTTAGATCAAACTTCTTTTGATCTTCTTCATCGAATCTTTGGACACTCTGGGTCCCAATGAATATAGATGAGAAGTTGAGGAGGTTCTCTATCTAGATCTATCAAGTCATGACCCTTGTAACTCATAGATCTAAATCCCAAACTCTAGATAGATTCTAGGGTTTGCACTCACCCAAATCCCTTGCGTCTAGAACTCTCTATCATTTTTGATATTTTCTCACGTAGAAGAGCTCATGCACAAGATCAAAAACTCATTTTTTGATCTTCCTTTTTATTGCTCTTTCTCTCCTCCTCTCTTTCACACGTCCATAAAATCCAGCAATTTATAGAAGTGCATAAAAACATGGGAGGCATGAGGGGTTAGTTTAGATTAAGTGATTACCCATTCAAATTCAAATTCTATTTGAATTCAATTGGTAACCAGATCAAACCAATCCAAAAGGCACGTGAGAAGGGAGAACGCACACCCTCCCTTACGTGGAAAAAATTCATGAGAAACATCTTTCTTGTGGAGAAAGGATGGTGCAGATTTTGGTGATGTGGCTCATAAGAAGACTAGTCAAACTTGTCTCATTGTTGGTCCTCCAATAGAACCAATCCAATCCAAATTGGTTAGGTCCAATTAGACCAAATTAAATCCAACTTATTTAGACTTAGTTAAATCCTAATCAAATCAAGAATTAATCAAGCCAAAGTCCTAATCAAATCAGGGATTAAACCTCCTTGATGATTAGATCATCTTATAACCTAATCGGATCAAGTCCAAATGAATTCAATTCAATTGGTCTTGATCCAAAAATTAATCACTCAATCAAATTGAGTTAATTAGTGATTAAATTATTAATTAAAATTTTTTTGATCAACCATTAGATCGGATAGGAATCTTTAGTGTGTGTGATCCCGTAGGTTTGAATCTAAGCCAGTAGCATAGAAACCAATTTTCTATACTAATCGAAGTGGCCATCTAGCAATTGTACCTGATGTTTGGATAGGTTGAATAGTACAATCATAATATTTAGAACCTATGTGAATATGGTTACCGCATAATTCATCCTTTTGACCTCTGTGCATAGGATGACTCAGGATTAAAAGGTCAACCCTGGAAGATACAACCAAATCATGTCTCAAAGCAATTAGTCCTATGACCTCTCACTAGGACTATCCTGGCTAAGGCTTTGCTAAATTAAAATATAATTGAACACAGCTTCTGAGTCCAAGAGTGATCAATCTCATCTTGACTCATGCACTAACTTCTTAAGTACTTGACTGTACCTAGAAATGTTCCATCACTAAATTAAAAATTCAGATAGTCCGGCACCAAAGCATAGTGAGTTGCTTAGAAGTCACCGTGGTGATCTCAGATCAGAGGGACACTTATCCTCATATTCCATCAGAGCAATTCTTGATAGCAAAAAAGCTTTAGAGTCGGTCACGTTCAATGTAGATGTACTCCTATATCTCACCTGCGTGCCATACCAATGTATACACACTTCTTAGTTAAGAGGATAATCAACCTATATGGCACACAATGATCTATACTTGATAAACGTTGTCATCGTTGATAACAATGTATCATTTGATTGCGAACATATTTAAAGACTAAACGATAAATCCTTCTTTGTTGATTCTAAATAATCCTAAGGACTTCATCACAATAGATAGGAGTTCATTAGAAGATAAAAGATTTATGATGAAAAGCCAGAATAATTTTTATTAAATTAGTAATTCATATATAATTACATAAAATAGTTTAATCATCAATAAGTTGATGATTGGCTTTGGGATACTATTTTCAACAATCTTCCACTTGGTCTAAATGCAATCGATGTAGTATCGTATACCCATCTTCGACTTGAAGTCATTGAACTCCTTCACCGTAATGACTTTAGTGAATGGATTGGTCAGATTCTCCATTCCGTCGATCTTCTAAAAATTGACATCACCTCGATCCACGATCTTTCAGATAAGATGAAAGCAGCACAAAATATGCTTCGTCTACTGGTGTGCTTTTGGTTCCTTCATCTGAGCTATGGATCAAGAGCTATCGCAGAAGAGCAGAACTGGACCATCTAGGGAGGATGCTACTCCAAGCTCAATGATGAACTTCTATAGCCACACCGCTTCTTTGGTAGTATCTGATGTAGCAACATATTCTACCTTGCATATTGAATCGGCCATGATGTGCTACTTGAAACTTTTCCAGCAGATAGCACCATCATTAAAGGTAAACATATATCCCAACACACTCTTACTGTCATCATGATCAGATTGAAAATTGGAGCCTATAAACCTCACAAGTTTCAAGTCTGATTCACCATAAACAAGCCATTGATCCTTAGTATTTCTCAAATACTTTAGGATGGTTTTAACAACCTTCCAGTGATTTGTTGGAAAATATGCAGGATTTCATTCATAAATTTCAAAATATTTTTAAAAAATAATATAGTGGAACATGCAGATTAAACCATTAATCTATCAATGCATATAATCTAATTGCTAAATCCTACATCTAGAATCTATAACATGTCATAATGCATTCTAAATCTGAAAATAAAAGGATTTGGTATTTATCAAATGAATACCCTAGATCTAGAACGATTCTAGATCTGAAAGCTAGATCATATCTAGGTGAGAGAAGAGATCAAATCTCTTACCTTGCCTAGGTTAAAAATTTTGTGGTTGATTTTCGTTGTTGCCTTTAGAGCTATACATGCGTCCAACCTCTATAAGTGATCCACATGAGACTGCAACAAAATCGAAGATTCATTGAATGAAGAATCGCTCGAAATGCTAGCGTCTTGTGGATCCCTCCGAATGGTTAATCCAAATTTTATCCTTCGGATCTCTTAGATGCTCCAAGAGATGAAGAATATGAAAAGGATTAAGGAAGAAATTTAATCTTTGAATCTTCCAAAAATCAAAAATAAAATACATTAGAAAAGGGTCCAAAGAGAAGATAAATCTTCTCTTTTAGAACATCAAGGATTGATGTCCTGAAAACATCCTTATGCTAGGACAAGAGAAGACCTTCTCTCCTAAACTTTTTTCATATTTTCAGATCTCACACTCTCTGATTTTTCTTATAGAAAAATCTTACAAAATATGGAGAAGAAGGATTCTCAAATAAATCCTAAGAGAAGACATTCTTCTCTTCTTCTTCTCTCATCAGGACATGATCAGATCATGTCCAAAAAGATCACTATGCCCTAACACCTTGGAGCATAGATCCCCATGCCTTCTTCCTCTCTCTCTCAAATTTTTATTATATAAAAATTATATAAAATAAATAAAAAAGGATTAGAAATAAATCTCTAAGAGAAAATAATTTTTCTCTTACCTTTCTCTCTTCAAGACATCAACAATTGATGGCTTAATGAGGTCTCTCCTTCATGAAACTTGGCATCCAAAGTCTCCCATAGCTCCTCCTACTTTTCTTCTATTTTTTTTAATAATATTTTTAGGTTTTATATATCCTAAACCTGATAGGAGGTGTCCTTCCTTTTATGTATGGAAGACTAGGTCAAAACGTAGTCTTAATAGGAGACCAATTAGAAATTATATTTAAATCTAATTAAGTCAGATTTAAATTATATTTAAATCTAATTTAAATCCTAACTCAATTAGAAATTAGGTGCACTCAAATCCTAGTCCAATTAGGAATTATTTTTTTCTTACAGTTGGCTAATCCAATAAACTAATTAAACTTAATTTAATTAAGTTTAAACTAATTCTAATTAAATATAATTTAATTAAACTTGATCTCAACTCAAATGCTCAATCAAATTTAGCCAATTAGCAATTTAATTGCTAATCGATCCTCCTGCAATCCTTGCATTAGATCAAACATTAATTGTATTGATAGTTTGACCTAAGAATGATTCTCAATCATCAATTAACCATCTGATTAGGTTATAATCTCTAATGTGTATGATCCTACAGATTCGAACCTAAGATGGTAGCATAGGAACCAATTTCTATACCAATCGAAGTAACCATCTAGCAATGATTTTCGACGTCCGGATCGATCGAATGTAAGCAAAGCAACATTCTTAGAACCTTGGCTCATGGTTACCATATAATTCATCTCTTTGACTAATAATGCTTAAGATGACTTTGAGCATGCTGTCAATTATTCATACAAGTCATCTCTATTGTATCTCAAAATTTTACAAATTCTGTGACTCCTCACAAGGATTATCCAGGCCTAGGTTTTGCTAAATTGAAACAAAATGAGTCATTCTCTTCTTGAAGCTAATCAAGAATGGTCAATCCCATCTTGACTCACACACCAACTTCATAAGTACTTGACTGTATCCAAAAATCTTTCGAATCTATATTAGAAATATAGGTAGTCCAGTACCAAAGTACAGTGAGTTGCTTGCAAGTCATCGTGGTGATTTTAGATTGGTGAGATCCTTATACTCATTGGCCTTAGCTAGCCACTCTTGATAGTAGAGTGCTACATTAGTCACGTTCAGTACAGATGTACTTCTACATCTCACCTGAATGCCATACTAATATCTTTACACCACTTGGTTATGAGGACAACCAATGCATATGGCATACAGCGATCAATACTCGATAAGTTACCATCCTTATTAATAACTCATCATTTGATCATGAACAATTTAAGAACCATTCGATAAATCCTTCTTTATTGATTGATTGTAGTTCTAAGAACTTGATCATAATTTAGGAGTTCATTTAAGGAAGATAGAACTTTTAAGATCAACCAGCCAAATTGTGAGGATTCGTGGTGCTCCCAAGCCTTGGGAGGCCATGGGAGGAGTCAGGGTGTTAGCTTCGGAGATTTTAGGGGCTTGGTTGATACTTCAGAGATCTGAAATATAAGGTGAAGCAAGGAACCAAAATTGAAGAATCAAGACTGTAGAAAAAGAATTTTTTGCAGGTTAGCCGGCTTAGTCCAAAACTGAATCAGCTAAGTCTTAGAGCCTAGACAAAATAGAGAGCTATGCATTCAGAACTGCTGACACGACACAAAAATGGGTTCGCTCAGTTTCAGACTGAGCCGACCCAGTGGAACCTAGCCGGCTTAGTGCTGAGACTGAGCCGGCTCAATGTGCGGGCAGAGTTACGCGAGAATCTATTTTGGGCTAGGGTCTGGGATGATCCTAAGAATCTTAAGACCTAGTTTAAGAGATCTTAACAGGGCTAATTCATGTATGGGTCGGGTCTAGATCCAGAGGATGAGAAAATGGGAGACATGGGTGTACATGGGCTCGGTGAGTGCTTTCATTTTTTGGATTAGCCAGGAAGCTTTTTGGTTGGACCTAATGGCTATGTATAAATACATAGGTTGTATTAGAATTTTAAAAAGTTGAAATCAATACAGACCTTTTCTTTCTCAACTCTCTTCTTCTCTTCTCTCTAGAGTTGCTGCCCTAGGGTTCTTGAAGAAGCCCTAGAGAAGGGGGTTGTCTCCCTCAAGCTCAAGAAGGGAAGTGCCCCATCACAGATCTAGGTGGAGGATCAGTGGTGTGCTGCCCATAGAGAACATCATAGGTTCTTTTAAGTCCATGCTAAAGATCAGGAGCTTCTCCATCATGGTATTGGGGTGCTTATGATGTTAAGGATAATTGGCATTCAAGAGATATCATGAGTCTACAATTTGGTATCAAGGCTAGGTGATGCCTGGAATACTGTGGATGACATCTAGTATCAGAACCAAGTTTTAAAGCCTGATGGTGCATGAAAGAAAAAGAGAAGTTATATAAGGTAAAATCAGAAATCTGCATAAGAATTCCATGGTATGTCTCAAATCTATCTTTGTTATTGCTGGGGTTTGGCCAACCGGGAGTAGCGAGTTGAAGGTGGAGGTTGAGAGGATTAATGGAAAGGGATTTTTCTAGGATAGAAGGATTTGGTGCATGATTTGCTGATCGATCTTAGTGAAAAGGTCGGGGTGTATGACAGTTATGTGATAGGTAGGAAGCACTAGAGTGTTGTAGTAGCACTTTTCTAAAGATGTAGGACTAAGAGAGGCTCGATGATACAGCAGCCGAGGGAGGTATCTTAGCAGAGAGCATCAGGGTTCTCTAGGAAGATGGACAGTGTGGGACTATTGAAGAGAGGTTTCTCAAGGGATAATGATCGAAGGAAGGCTGAAGAAGTAATTATACATTCTTCGGTGTCTGGAAGATGAAAAGTAGTTGGAGATGTATTCAGTGGTTCGATCAGAGCATGGATTTATGAAGCCTTGGAAGTGATGGAGATGGATGATCCATAGAGGTCCAATAGGTTAGGATTGGGCGACTGTAGAGCAGTGCAGAGTTGAGTCAAGAAGCACTGGAGTGCTGCAGGAGCGCTACCCTAGGGGCACGGGGCTAAGAGAGGCTTGGTGGTGCAGTAGTCGAGGAGTGTATCTCAGCAAAGAGTGTCAGTGGCATCTTAGGAAGATCGGGTGTAGGTCTCAGAGAGAGTCAAGGGATCTCAAGGAGTGCCAGGAGGTCTCTAGCAGTTGGAAGTATCATGAATCAGATTCCTTTTGTAGGAGCACCAGGAAGAGTTGCAGTTTAGGTGGAGGATGGTTCTCTGGATGCAACTGAAGTGATGGCTGGTGTAGGGGCAGAAGATAAGGACTAGGGTGGAATTTCATAGGGTTCAGTTGTTGATTTTAGAAGAGTTGGATGAGCTCTTGAGTTTTAGAGGTGCCCGTAGATTATGGAGGTATCCGAGATTGCTTCGAAGGGGTCCGCGGAGCATGGAGGGTCCAAAAGAGCAGCGACCATGTTTGAGGTGCAGCGGCAGGCTCAGTAGTGCAGCATTGAGTGGTTGGCCTCAAGGGACTCGATGATTGAGTCGGCTTCTATGGCATCAGATGGACTTCGGATATAGGTGGAGCTCCACAATGGTGGCTTCATAAGTGGAGAGAAAATTTGACATGAGTTCAAAGCATCGGTGATGCATAGTTCTAGGTGAAGCGGCGTGTGCAGGTGGACAGGCATAGCTCTGAGAAGATTATGTTAGGTGGTATAGTATGTGCTGGTGCAAAAGTATTGTAGGTTCTCTAAGAAAGTTCAAAGAAAGTGATGCAGTTGCTAAGTAGAAGGGATCCTATAATTTTAGGATGGTGCCAAGAAGCAAGCACAGATCTTCAGCGATGGAGGAGATTATCTCAAAGGCCTCAAAAGTGCACAATAGCTGAAGAGGATTGGCGGAGGCAATGTTTGCACAGGTGCTGTCGAGTGTGCAAGGACAATAGGAACATGCAGGAGTACATTGCCGAGGGGTTTGCCAAGGCTTGGAGCACCAAGGTGGAGATTATGAGGATTTATGGTACTCCCAAGTCTTGGGAGGCCACGGAAGGAGTTAGGGTGTTGGCTCCGAAGATTCTAGGAGCTTGGTTGGTACTTCAGTGATCTAAGACATAAGGTGAAGCAAGAAATCATAGTCGGAGAATCAAGACTATAGAAAAAGGATTTTCTGCAGATTAGCTGGCTCAGTCCAAAACTGGATCGACTAAGTCTCAGAGCACAGGCAAAATAGAGAGCTACGCATTCAGGATTGTTGGCACGGCATAGAACTGGGCCGACTCAGTTTCAGACTGAGCCAACCCAGTGGAACTTAGTCCGCTCAATGCTGAGACTGAGCTAGCTCAGTGCGCGGGCAAAGTTACGTGAGGGTCTGTTTTGGGCTAGGGTCTGGGATGATCCTCGGGGTCTTATGGCCAGGTTTGAGAAGTCTTAAGGGGGCTAATTCATGTATAGATCATGTCTTGAACCAGAGGATGAGAGCATGGGAGACATGGGTGTACATGGGCTCGGTGAGTGCTTTCATGTATTGGGTTAGCCGGGGAGTTTTTTGGTCGGGCCTAATGGCTATTTATAAATACATAGGTTGTATTAGGGTTTTAAAAGGTTGGACTCAATACGGACCTTTTCTCCCTCAACTTTCTTCTTCTCTTCTCTCTAGAGTTGCCGCCCTAGGGTTCTTGAAGAAGCTGTAGAGAAGGAGGCATCTCCCTCAAGCCCAAGGAGGGAGGCACCCCATCATAGATCTAGGTGGAGGATCGGTGGTGTGCTGCCCATAGAGAACGTCATAGATTTCTTCAGATCCATGCTAAAGAACAGGAGCTTCCACAGCATGGTATCGGGGTGCTTGTGATGTTAAGGATGATTGGCATTCGAGCGATATCATTGATCTACAATTTGGTATCAGAGCTAGGTGATGCCTGAAATGTTGTAGATGACATCTGGGATCAGAATCAAGTTTCAGAGCCTGATAGTGCATGGAAGGAAAGGAGAAGTCGTATAAGGTGAAATCAGAAATCTGCAAAAGGATTCCATGGTACGTCTCAAATCTATCTTTGTTATTGCTTTGGTTTAGCCAACCGGGAGCAGCGAGTTGAAGGTGGAGGTTGAGAGGATTAACAAGAAGGGATTTTCCTAGGGCGGAAGGATTTGGTGCATGATTTGCTGATCGATCTAGGTGGAAAGGTTGGGGTGTATGACAGTTATGTGATAGGTAGGAAGCGTTGGAGTGCTGTAGTAGCACTTCCCTGGAGATGCAGGACTGAGAGAGGCTCGATGATGCAGCAGCCAAGGAAGGTATCTTAATAGAGAGCATCAAGATTTTCTAGGAAGATGGATAGTGTGGGGCTGTTGAAGAGAGGTTTTCCAAGGGGTAATGATCGAAGGTAAGTTGAAGAAACAACTATACATCCTTTGGTGTCTGGAAGGCGGGGAAGTAGTTGGAGATTTATTCAGTGGTTCGACCAGAGCATGAATTTGTGAAGCCTTGGGAGTGATGAAGATGGATGATCCATGGAGGTCCAGTAGGTTAGGGCTGGGCAGCTGTAGAGCAGTGCAGAGATAAGTCAGGAAGCGCTGGAGTGCTGCAGGAGCGCTACCCTGGAGGCACGGGACTGAGAGAGGCTTGGTGGCGCAGTAGTCGAGGAGTGTACCTCAGCAGAGAGTGTCAGTGGCATCTCAGAAAGATCAGGTGTAGGTCTCAGGGAGAGCTAGGGGATCTCAGGGAGCGCCAAGAGGTCTCTAGCAGTTGGGAGCATCATGGATCAGATTTCTTTTGCAGGAGCATCAGGAAGAGTCGTGGTTCAGATGGAGGATGGTTCTCTGAACTCAACTAAAGTGATGGCTGGTGTAGGGGCAGAAGAGAAGGACTAAGGTGGAATTTCGTAGGGTTCAATTGCTGGTTTCAGAAGAGTTGGATGAGCTCTTGAGTTTTGAAGGTGCCCGCGGGTTGCAGAGGTATCCGAGATTGCTTCAAAGTGGTCCGCAGAGCGCAAAGGATTCGAAAGAGCAGCGACGGTGTTCAATGTGCAGTGACAGGCTCAGCAGTGCAGCATTGAGTGGTTGGCCTCGAGGGACTCAATGATAGAGTCGGCTTCTACGGCATCAGGTGGACTTCGGATATAGGTGGAGCTCCATAGTGGTGGCTTCACAAGTGGAAAGAAAATTTGACATGAGTTCAAAGCATCGATAATGCATAGTTCTAGATGGAGCAGCATGTGTAGGTGGACAGGCGTAGCTCTGAGGAGATCGTGTCAAGTGATACAGCATGTGTTGGTGCAAAAATGTTATAGGTTCTCTAAGAAAGTTCATAGAAAGTGATGCAGTTGCTAAGCAGAAGGGATCCTACAATTTTAGGATGGTGCCAAGAAGCAAGCACAGGTCTTTAGTGGTGGAGGCGATCATCCCAAAAGCCTCAAAGGTGCACAACAGCTAAAGAGGAGTGATAGAGGTGATATTTGCATAGGTGCTGTCGAGTGCGCAGGGATAGTAGGATCATGCAGGAGTGCATTGCCGAGGGGTTTGCCAAGACTTGGAGCACCAAGGTGGAGATTGTGAGGATTTGTGGTGCTCCCATGCCTTGGAAGGCCATGGAAAGAGTCAGGGTGTTGGCTCCGAAGATTCTAGTGGCTTGGTTGATACTTCAGAGATCTAGGACACAAGGTGAAGCAAGGGATCAAAGCCAAGAAATCAAGACTGTAGAAAAAATTTTTTTCTGTAGGTTAGTCGGCTCAGTCCAAAACTGGATCGACTAGGTCTCAGAGCATAGGCAAAATATAGAGATGCACATTCAGAATTGCTGGCACGGCATATAACTAGGCCAGCTCAATTTTAAACTGAGCCGACCTAGTGGAACTTAGCTGGCTCAGTGCTGAGACTGAGCCGGCTCAGTGCGTGGATAGAGTTATGCGAGGATCTATTTTAAGCTAGGGTCTGGGATGATCCTAGGGATTTTAAGGCTTGGTTTGAGAGATCTTAAGGAGGCTAATTCATATATGGATCGGGTCTAGATCCAGAGGATGAGAGCATGGAAGACATGGGTGTACATGAGCTTGGTGGGTGCTTTCATGTATTGAGTTAGCCGGAGAGTTTTTTGGTCGGGCCTAATAGCTATTATAAATACATAGGTTGTATTAGGATTTCATTATGCTGTGAAATATAGACCTTTTCTCTCTCAACTCTCTTCTTCTCTTCTCTTTAGAGTTGCCACCCTAGGGTTCTTGAAGAAGGCCTAGAGAAGGGGGGCGTCTCCCTCAAGCCTAAGGAGGGAGGCGCCCAATCACAGATCTAGGTAGAGAATCGATGGTGTATTGCCCATAGAGAATGTCACAGGTTCCTTCAGATCTATGCTAAAGATCAGGAGCTTCCGCAACATGGTATCGGGACTTATGATGCCAAGGATAATTGGCGTTCAAGTGATATCATGGAACATCAATTGATATCAGGAAGAGATGATGCCAGTTGGTGCGCTTACATCATGATGATCTCAGGTTGGTGGGATCCTTATACTCATTGACCTTAGCTAGCCACTCTTGATAGTAGAGTGCTACATAGTCACGTTCAGTGCAGATGTACTCCTACATCTTACCTGGATGGCATACCAATATCTCTACACTACTTGGTTATGAGGACAACCAATGCATATGGCATACAATGACCTACACTCGATAAGTTATTGTTCTTATTAATAACTCATCATTTGATCGTGAATAATTTAAGAACCATCTGATAAATCCTTCTTTATCGACTGATTGTAGTTCTAAGAATATCATCATAATTTAGGAGTTCATTTAAGGAAGATAGAACTTTTATGATCAACCAGCCAAATAACTATTATTATTATATAATATACTAATTACAATCATCTACCACTTGGATGATTGGCTTTAAAATATATTTTCCAATAACTTCCACTTGGACTAAAGCCAATCGACATGATATCAAATATCATATCTTCTACTTGAGTTCGTAGAACTTCTTAGTTCCGTGGCCTTAGCAAATGGATCAGTCAAGTTCTCCTTTTTCATCAATCTTCCAAAGATCGATGTCACCCTGATCTAAAATCAAAGGTGATAGTGATATAGAATATGCTAGTCCTTTGGTTCTTTAGCTAGAGCTATGACTCCAATGCTACGATAGGACTGGACCATCGATGGAGGGTGCCACTCCTAACCTACTAATGAATCTCAGCTACTACACAGCTTATATGGCAGCATCATATGCCACAATGTACTCTACATCACTAACTGAATAGGCTATAGTATCTTACTTGGAACCATTCCAGCAGATTGCTCCTGCAATTAGGATATGACTCGACATTCTCTTATTATCATCTTATTCTAAATAAAATTAAAACATCCACATATTTTAAGTCAGTATTTTCATTTTTCAGTCACTGGATCTTAGTATTTCTCAAATACTTAGGGATTGTCTATATAATATTCTAGTGATTCTCACTTAGATCAGACTGGTATCTACTCACTACCATTAATGAGTATACCATATCTAATTTTGAACATAAAAAAATTAGATGACAGTCAAACCTTTATTTCTTGCAATGCTGGAATGCCATTCCCAATTAAGAAAACTTTATCCATAGACAACACAAGAAATAACATTACAGAACATTTTGCCCAATTATAAATGTAGGATTTGTCTTTGTTCATAACAAAGATATACGTTCAAAATGTATGTTCAAAAACTGAGATAACAGCCAAATGGGCTTTATAGGTCTTTACCTTTCCGTTTGTGCTACTCTGATCCTTTTAAAAATCCATTCACATCCAATAGATTTTATCCCTTCAGGTGAATCAACTAGTATCTACATACTATTAATTTTCATAAACTTCAATTTAGATTATGTGGCTCTAAGCCACTTCTCAAAGTCAAACCACTGTATTGCATCCTTATAGATGATCGGATCCTTGTTATTCTCACTGAGCTCAATAGGATCACTGTCTTGGACCAAGATAATGAAGTATCTATCCGACTAATGCGGTACTCTACTAGATCTTCTTAAGGGTGCTACTTTAATGGGCTCTGGATTTGATCTGATCAAATTTGATTCTATAGATTTACTAGATTATGTCGGTTCATTTCTACCAGTCAAACTTTTGAAAGAAAAAAACTTATTTCCTAGGTCAGGTTCGTTCAGATCTGATTGGATCAAGAGGAATATTTTAAAAAAAATTTTCTAAGATCCGAATCAGATTCAAGACTTTTCAGATCTAATCTTATTGATCTGATAAAAAAAATTAAATAAAAATTAAATTAAATCTAATTTAATTATACCTTTATTTTAGGTAATCCAATTATCCTATGATGATCTTGATGTTTGCCTTAGGTTCTGGATGTAGCCATGCAAGTGCCTGGCCTCTATTGGTATCCACTCAGGCAGGATCTGGAGATCTTCTCCTTCTCAATCAATTTAACAAAAAATAGATCTAGATCTGATCTTGAAGGTCTTCAAAAACTCTTTTGAAGAATAATCGTTGTCTCTTATAGTAGTGTTGCCTTCATCCTTTTCGGTCATCTTTCACTTGCTTGGATCGCACCTAACTCATGCCCAAATCCTCTTGGGCATGGAGAGGAGAGAGAGGACCAGAGGGTGGCATGGAGAAAGAGGGAGAAAAGCTTTATGGCATGGGCTAAAGGCAAAAGCTCTTTATTCTAGGCATAGACAAGGTTTATATAGACCCTACTGCACCATGCAGTGCCACATCATCCTGGCCAATCACGGCCCTTTGTGCAATCAGATCTAAATCTGATTGATGAGATGACATCATCTGATCTAATCAGATTAGAGTCCCTCAAAACTCTCCTTAGATGATGCTAAGACTGGGTCAAACAAGTCTTCTTGGCGCCATCTAGTTTGATTCCTTGAAGCAACTGGAGTCCCATCTGTATGGGACTCCAAACCTTATCCTCATGGGGTGCACGCCTCCCTAGGCATGCACCCCTTGCCTGTCTACTTTTTAGCAGGAGGATAAGGCCCAAGATTTTCTCCAATGGGTGCATGACACATGGGCAGACGTCCAAGTGTTAAAGGTCAGCATTTAACTAAAGTCCAATGACAAGATTTAGCAAGTGACGAAAAATGGCAGGTATTGTCTCAAATTTATTTCATAAATTAAGACAATCCTTTTCTGATCTGGATAAGCTCTAGTTAGATCAAGTAAAGATTTTTGAGTAAGCCCAAATACATTTAGCTCAGTCGAGATAAGTTTTAATGATTGTTAAAGAAGAACATTAGGCTCAATCATGTGCTAGCACGATGTTCTTGAACCTAATTGAATCTTATTTAAATCAATTGAACTGGGTTAATCCAATTGATGATATCTAGATCCAAACTCTTATTTGTGTGATCTAGTTAGGTTTGATTATGTATAGTAATAGGATATGTCATGATCTCAATCATCGACATCATTGAAATACCTTTCAATGAATCAGGACTTTTCTGATTCAGACAACTAGTATGATCGATCATCCAAATCATTCTAATTGCTCCCAAAATCTACCAATGACACCTAGCATCATATGGTGGCAATCCATCAGAACTAAAAGCGAACCTCTCGGTGCAGTTTTTTATGTGATTAAGTTTTTCTATCTTGAGCCCCGATCGGATTAGGGTTAAGGTGATCTCGTCAAATCCTAATTTTCATCATATGAATTAATCATTCGATTCAAGTCCAATGTGAAAATCCTAATAGAAACTCTTTCTATTATTTTACTCTTCCATGGCCATGGGCTTATGGACTTGATTCTCATGATCATCATAGGGCTACTCCTTATCTACCGAGGTAGATAGATCCCCTATTGGTGCAATCCAATTTCTATAATGAACATGCTATAGCCAACATACACCTCAGGATTTCGAATGGCTAGGAGATCGAGTTATGGTATTGTCAAACTATAACACCCTCAAGGTGAACTATCGATGTACCTCAGGTCAAAGAACTAGATACACTACTGCAGCTTCGAGCCAGTCATCGACGAGAAGGTAGACTTCCTCATGACTGCTCGAGGTGATCACGCTCAGTGCCCTTGTTCTCTAACGAATATCTATACTCTCGCTCCGATGTCTCTACACTGTAGACTTAAGACTCATCTATCCTAAAGAAGTGATCATACACCAATCTTTCGGATCAATCACCATCCTCATGAAGATCCTATAGTCGGAAGCATTTTATGAGTTAATAATGAAAATTCATGTCTCAAATTTTTAACTCTTAAAAATATGAACTATCATTGCCATTAACTCAAGAGATGTATCACCGACAGTTTCAAATACACATTATGATAGAAAATAATCCATTTTATTATTTATAGTTAAAATTATAATTTTGCCCTTAGAAGTATATTATAAGTGTCAGCCAATCTGGCTTCAAGGGCACACATATCTAACAAACTCCCACTTGACCTAAAGCCAATTGGCTACAAATCTAAGTCCCATCTTCTCAAGATGGGCTTTGATCTTTTACTGGCCCAATAG
Source organism: Cocos nucifera (assembly GCA_006176705.1). Taxonomy (NCBI): domain Eukaryota; kingdom Viridiplantae; phylum Streptophyta; class Magnoliopsida; order Arecales; family Arecaceae; genus Cocos; species Cocos nucifera. Next base: position 270,051 of record QRFJ01001062.1, read on the forward strand.
CTTTGTGAGTGGGTCTACCGCATTGTATGGGAAGTCGACTCTCTTGATCTTGATGTAACCTTTCTCGAGATAATCATAGATGAGATGGTATCATCGCTCGATGTACTTAGATTTCTGGTGAGATCTTGGCTCCTTAGTCAGGGCTATGGAGCCATTATTATCATAGTACAGAGGAATGGCATCCAATGGCATCACTCCAATCTCTGCGGCAAATTTTTTATACCAAAATGCCTCCTTCATAGCTTCTAACGCAGCGATGTACTCTGCTTCAATGGTAGAATCTACTATTACTGTCTGCTTGAAACTCTTTCAAGTGACAGCACCACCATTACACACAAATAGACTCCCAGATGTCGACTTTCGATCATTTATATCGGACATAAAATCAAAATTTGTATACCCCTGGACTTGGAGTTCTCCATTACCAAAAGCCAACAACATATCCTTAGTTCCTCTTAAGTACTTAAGGATACATTTCACAAAAGTCCAGTATTCTTCACCTTGATTCGACTGATATCTGCTCGTGACACTCACAGCATGGGCTATATCAAGTCATGTACAAAACATGGCATACATGAGGCTCCCTATTGCTGAAGCATAAGGGATCTTGTTCATGCATTCAATCTCCTCAGATGTAGTGGGACACATTTTCTTGGAGAGATGAATGCCATGTCTGAAGGGTACCAATCCCCTTTTGGAGTTTTCCATGCTAAACCTTTTTAACACTTTCTCTATGTACATCTTCTATGAAAGACCTAGCATCATATTCGGTCTATCTCTATAGACCTTAATTCCTAGAATGAAGGATGCTTCTCTTAGGTCTTTCATAGAAAATTCTTTAGATAACCACATTTTAACTATGGTCAACATGAGAATATCATTTCCAATAAGGAGGATATCATCCACGTACAGTACGAAAAAGATAATAGCGCTTCCACTGATCTTTTTGAAAATACATAGTTGCTCCTCGTTCTTGATGAAACCAAATAATTTGATCACATTATTAAAATGAGTATTTCAGCTCCGAGATGCTTGCTAAGTCCATATATGGACCTTTGCAGCTTGCATACTTTGTGATCAGCATCACTGGATGTGAAACCTAGCGGCTGTTCCATATAGATATCTTTCTCAAGGTATCCATTTAAAAATGCCATTTTCACGTTCATTTGCCATATTTCATAATTGAAATAGGCTGCAACAGCAAGCAATGTGCGGATGAATTTTAGCATAGCTACTGGCGAGAAGGTATCCTGATAGTCAATGCCTTCACACTGACTATAATCTTTTGCCACTAATCTAGCTTTCAATGTCTCCACATTCCCATCTACACCAATCTTTCTCTTGTAGATCCATTTGCACCCAATAGGTACTATACCTTCTAATGGATCTACCAAGGTCCAAACTTGGTTTGAGTGCATCGAGTCAATTTTTGACTTCATTGCCTCTAACCATTTTTCAAAGTCGATATCTGATATCGCCTTATCATAGATTTTGGGATCATCACCATGAACCCCATTACCTATAAGGAATATTTTCTCTACTTCCTCTGAAATAGTACCTCTCACGGAGATGAAAAATTCTTTTCGATCTATGAGGTGGAGGAGGTAGTGATTGTATTGGCTCAACCTGATTTGGTTCCATAGGGTCCTTAGCTCGTTGCTCTTATGAGACTTTCTCCTCGAACTTGATCTGCTTTCCAATGCCACTATCTTGAATAAACTATTTTTCAAGAAAGATTGCATGCCAACTCACAATCACATTATGGTCTTCTAGAATATAGAAATAATATTCTAATGACTCTTTAGGATATCCTATGAATCAAGCTCTAAAGGATCTATAGTCTAACTTGTTTGCTTGTTGTCTTTTGACATGAGCCGGACAACTCCAAATTCTAAGATGACTCAGACTTGCTTTCTTACCATGCCGTATCTCATATAGTATGGTAGGAACCATTTTAGAGAGAACCCTATTCAATAAATATATAGTAGTTAACAGACTATATTTTCAAAGAAAATTAGAAAGATCTGTGAAGCTCATCATGGATCGGACCATATCTAATAGGATCCGATTCCTCCATTCTGAAATCCCATTGAGTTGAGATATTTCAGGTGGAGTCCATTGAGAGACTATGCCATTTTGCTTGAGATAGTTTAGAAATTTTTGACTAAGGTATTTACCTCCTCGATCTGATCGAAGAACCTTAATGAATTTTCCAGTTTGCTTTTCAATTTCATGTCTGAATTTCTTGAACTTTTCAAAGGCTTCAGACTTGTGTCTCATAAGATACATGTACCCATTTCGAGATAAATCATCGATAAAGGTTATGAAGTAGTCAAAGTTGCCTCTAGCTAGTACATCAAATGGACCGCACACATTAGTATGTACTAGGACAAGTAGATCTGTGGCCCTTTTCCCATGTCCTATAAAAGGGAGCTTAGTCATTTTGCCATGAAGACATGATTCATAAATTGGATATGACTTGAAAGTCAACGAACTCAATCGTTTGATTTTCTTCAATTTGTTAATCCTATCTTCTACTATATGACCTAGCCTTAGGTGCCATAGATACCTATCATTTGGATTATCCCTGGATCATTTTGATCTTATGGCATTCACTTTTTGCTCGATATTAAAGATAGATATATCAATATGTAATTGATAGAGATTGTTGATAAGGAAACCACTTGCAATTTTATTTCTTTCATAAAGAATATTACAATGGTCCTTAAGAAAACTAATTACATAGCCTTCTTATGCTAAACATGAAACAGAAATCAAATTCCTGCTTGCAGCAGGCACATAATAACAATCCCTAAGTACTAAATCTAAGCTAGATGGTAGTCAAAGAGGATAGGTTCCCATGACCACAGCAGCAACCCTTGCTCCATTTTTGATGCATAGGATCATCTCACCATCTCTCAGCATCCTACTATCCTCAAGATCCTGCATGAAAGTGCATAAATGAGTACTAAAACTAGAGTTAAGCACCCAACTAGATGCAGAAAAAACCATAAGGTTAGATTCAATAACGAGCATACCTCTAGAAGGACTTGTTTCCTTCTTATTTTTTAGGGTGGCCAGGTATGTAGGAAAGTTTCACTTTTAGTGGCCATCAGTATTACAATGGAAACACTTTTCTTTATCAGCGACCTTCTTCTTCAGCTCTGCCTTCTTTTTCTTTTCACCTTCCACCTTCTACCTTTTCACAAACTTCTTCTTCTTTCCAAAAAACTTTCTTAAGGAAGAAGTCCATTCCATAGCAAGTACTGTGCCTTTAGAATCTATCATAGAAAGCTCAGTAGTAACCAGCATATTCATAAGCTCGATCAGAGTATTCTGAAGTTTATGCATATGGTAGTTCATGATGAGCTGCCCATACGTATCAGTCAAGGATTGCAGAATTATATCATTCTACAGATCCTGATCTAACTTCACTCTGAGCTTCTCAAGCTCTTCCAAATTCTTGATCATCATCAGACAATGATCTTGGACTGATTGCCCATCATGCATTTTAGCCTTAAATAGTCGTTTAGTGATCTGATATTTGGCTACACGACTCTATTCACCAAATAACTCTTACAAATGAGCCAACATTTGGCAGACAATCTTGATATCTTCATGTTGATGCTGAAGCTCATCAAACATCAAGCCCAACATGTAGTATCTGGCCATATTATCTTCATCCATCCATTTGTTAAGAGATGCTCTCTGTTCAGTGGATGGATGAGCTGGTATGGTGGGGGATCCTGGTCCAATACATGAGTCAACTTCTTGAAACCCAAAATAATTTTGAAGTTTTGGAGCCAATCCTTGTAATTGGGTCTAGTCGATCTATGGGTGTCTAGGATACAAGTTAGTGGGTTGGACGCAGACAATTTTTTTTTCTATAAAGAGTCAAAGTTTCTAGTTAGATTTTGTAATTAAGACTTGATCGATTTATTTAAGAATTTAATTTTTAAATAAATTGACTTCCACTATTTTCTCGGATCCCTACACTTCTTCTGTAGAGATGCAAAAATCTTCATGATTACTGATTTCTAGTGGGTGGTGCAGTCACCATAAACTGACTCATCACCTCACCTAACAGTTATTGGTGATGGGTTAGTCAATAAGTGAACAACTCTTGTCCAATGATTCTCTAATCATGGTGCACTCAGACTTAATCTCTAAATCATGAATCTCACCATACCCAAAATATTGATCCATTTCTTAGTTAAGTCCGACCCACCATTTGCATAGATTGGATTCCTAATTGGATCTCTCACCGTATCTGAAATATTAAGCCCAATCCATCCTCCAACCCATAGCATCCAATGCCTAATAGACATAGTTGCATCTTTCTAGTGCAACTGAACCATTATGACTAGTTGAGAACAATCAACCCTGGGAAGGGCCCGCACATCTACAATGGTGGAAGACCTTAGATTTAATCTTTTCTTAAAGAGATTTGTTTTAGGTCTCTTTAAACTTGACTTGACATAGCCATAATCATTATGACTAACCTAGTGGCATTGGTTAGTTCAGATTGTTAGCCACCTTAGATCAAAACTGAGCCAACAAATATGGCCAGGTAAGTGAGACCGATGGAAGGGATATGCCATTAACTCGACAAGAATGCATTCGAGTCGAGTAGCTCCTAATTAAAAATTAGTCGATCGTATCTGCCAAACTTACATTAGATACTAAATTATTGAGCCAAAACCAATTGGGTTAGCCTATAATCCAGACTCAAACCACAGAGCCTAATTAGGTCTTAACTTGATCGATCACTCATGTGACTCGATCTTAACCTAGACTTAATCCTATTAGACTGGTCAATTTAAGCACTCTTGATCCCATCTAACCAACTCTTGATTCTGTTTGATCAACCGCTAGACCTAATTGAGCTACCCAAGCCCGAACCCAATTTTATGAATGTCTTAGATCTGAAAATTCTTAATTTTAGATCTAATATATTTTATAATCTTAATTTTTAATTAAGTTTAGGGTTCATAAACAAAACATATATATAAAATCCTAGGATTTCAAGATCTAGGGTTTTGCAGAAAATAAGTTTTAGATTTTTTATTAAGGACGAATGCGCAGCATCCCTACACATCATAAGAACATCCCATCAAATGGGAGGAGAGAGCTTTTAAATTATACTTTATTCTTATGATCGGATGACCAAGGAGAATGCCTTAATCAGAAATATGATAAATCTACAAAACTAGTTAGATCTACATCATATATCACATATATAAAAATTGATCTAACTAAAAATATATTTTGCATACATCTCATGTATCATATTATGCATATTTTTAGATCTAAATTATCCCATAAATATCTAAAAAATAAGATTTAAATTTGATCATATCAAATTAAAATTTATTCTAGATAATTTTATAGAACTATTCTACAACTAGTCTAAACATGCATCTATCATATCTCATATGAATAATTAAATAAATTTATTTTCTATTTTCTAGATCTAATTATAATATTTATAATATTAAAAAATAATAAATAAATAGATCTAAAAATTATAATTAATTAAATTAAAATTATGATCATGTTAGACTACACATAGAATAATTCTATTCCTAGTCTAGTCATGCATCTCATACATCTCAGATCTAGGTTATTTAATTTTTATTTTTTTGATTTTAGATATAATCACATCTCACGTGATATTTGAAATTATCTAATTATTAGATCAAAAATAAATTAAAATTAGATCTAATAAATTTTGGAACCTGACTTTGATATCAGTTGAAGGAAAAAACCTTATTTTCTGGATCAGGTTCGTTTAGATCTGATTGGATCAAGAGAGATATTTTAAAAATTTTTCTCTAAAATCCTAATTAGATCTGAGACCTTTCAAATCTAATCTTATTGATCTAATAAAATAAAATAAAATAAAAATTAAATTAAATCTAATGCAATTATAACTTTATTTTGGGTAATCCAATTATTCTATGATGATCTCGATGTTTGCCTGAGGTTCTGGATGTAGCCACACAAGCACCTGGCCTCTATCGATATCCACTTGGGTAGGATCTAAAGATCTTCTCCTTCTCAATCAATCCTCCAAAAATTAGATCTAGATTTGATCTTGAAGGTCTTCAAAAACTCTTTTGAAGAACAATCATTGTCTCTTGTAGTAGTGTTGCCTTCTTCCTTTCCTGGCGCCTTTCACTTGCTTAGATCACACCTAACTGTTAGATATATATGCCCTATAAGCCAGAATTGGCTGATACTTGTAATACACTTCTAGGGACAAAATTATAATTTTGACTAATATCAATAAAATGGGTTAATTTCTATCACATATGTGTATTTAGTGTCTGTGATACATCCTTTGAGTTAATGGTAATGATAATTCATATTTTCAAGAGTTGAAAATTTAAGACATGAATAATCATTATTAACTCAAAAAATGCTCCCGACCATAGGATCATCACGAGGATGGTGATTGATCCGGAAGGTTGGTGTACAATCGCTTCTCTTTAGTAGATGAGTCTTGAGTCTACGGTGTGGAGACACCGGAGCGAGAGTATAGGTACTCGTTAGAGAATGAGGGCACTGAGCATGACTATCTCGAGTAGTCATTAGGGAGTCTTCCTTCTCATCAATGACTGACTCGATGCTGCAGTAGTGTATCTAGTTTTTTGACCTGAGATGCATCGGTAGTTCACCTTGAGGGTGTTATAGTTTGACTACACCATTACTCGGGCCCCTAGCCATTTGGAACCCTGAGGTGTATATTGGCTATAGCATGTTCATTGTAGGAATTGGATAGCATCAAGATGGAATCTATCTACCTCGGTGGTAGAGGAGCAGCCCTATGATGATCATGAGAATCAAGTCCAGAAGTCCATGGCCATGGCAGAGCGAAATAATAGAAAGAGTTTCTATTGAGATTTTCACATTGGACTTGAATCGAATGATTACATCATATGACAGAGACTAGGGTTTGACGAGTTCACCTTAACCCTAATCTGATTGGGGCTCAAGATAGAAGAACTTGATCACACAGATAGCTGCACCAAGAG